>LR738715.1:893648743-893688426 GCA_902687465.1 Secale cereale
CCCCCCCCCCCCGAGCTAGAAAAAGCGACGCTTGGGGGCGAACCGGTGATATTTTCGCCGTGGGGGGCAATCGGGTTCTGAGCCGCCGCCCGCAGGTCGCCCCAAACGCCCTTTTTGTAAAACAAATTTAGAAAACATTCGACCAAAATCCGGCAAAGATGACATAAATTCGGTGACATTTAGGCGTTCCACGGTTTTTTTACATATAGAAAACATGAAAAATCTACTTTAAGCAAAGGGCTTCATGCCTACAGGCCAAAGATCTTGCTGAACGGGGCGTAGTCGACGCCGTCGTCGTCCTCCTTCTCCTTCTTCACACGTCTGTCCCTGCTGGACCTCTGCCCGGGGTCGCCCTATCAGACTGGTCTGGCCGACGGTGGTGCGTCGTCGTCGCTGTCCTCGAGCACGATGACGCCTCCCTCCTCGCAGCCACGGCGGCGCGCGGCGATCTCGTCGAGGGCGCGGCGCTGGCGTTCCATCTTCGGCCGTGCCCAATCTTCGGTGGTCGCCGCTGCGTCGCCGGGGAACCGTTCACCCATGGGTCTAGACGGAGAGGGAGGGAAAGAGAGGTCGCTGGCAGCGACATAGGGGGTGGGCTGGTGCTTTCACCGCTGAGGAGGGGATGGCTTTTATAGCGGCCGGGGACGGCAATGTGTGTACGTGTGGCGGGAGGGGGCGCGTCGCCGCACTGCACCGCCCATGAGGTATCAATGGGAAGACTGACCGGCGGCAGCCTTGGCATTGATTCCCCGCGGGAAATCGAGGCGATGAGGACGACGACGCGCGGCGGGCCCGCTGTTCTTTCACGCCAAAAACGATTGCCCCGACGCCCCCAGCATGCCGTATTCGACCTGGATCCGCCGGCGCCAGTTTCGGGCCTAACATGCAAAAAATAGGTTCCTGGGGTGCGACTGGGCCGTTTTTTCGGCGTCGGCGACAAAAAAGGGGCCTGGGAGCCTGTTGGGGGCGCGGCCTGAAGATGCTCTTACATACACCCTTTGAAGTACTTGAACGATACATTGTTGGTTGTTGACATGGTTAGTTTTACCAACAAGTTGGTCAGTCTTAGTCTACAATTTTAGGGCTAGCACTTGACCAAAAAGGGTTTCCTGTATCAGTTTTGCTAAGTCCCAGTCGACTTAAACTTCATTATGTCTCGATTGATGTTATATTTCATTGATCTTGCATTGAGATTCGTACAAAAGATTATTTTTAGTTTTTTTTAATATACTATATCACTTGACTGAGACTTTGTTAAGTCTCAGTCAACTGAAACCTAGACACATCCTTCTTGTGTTTTATTATACTACTCTCTCGGTCCCAAAATTCTTATCTTCGATTTGTCTAAAAATGAATATATCTAGTCATATTTTAGTGTTAGATATTTTTCTATCTAGACAAACATAAGACAAGAATTTTTGGACGGAATGAGTATAAAGCAACCATCACCGTATTACATCTGAATAGACCGTTACCGATTCACGCCACCACCGCACACAACACATATATTACAGTATGTATGTACGAATACGGACGGTATTCGATGCAAATGCTCCTTGATGGGTCACAGCACTGGACTAGTGGTCCTTTAGCCCATATATAAATTTCATCGAGATGTTCGAAAAGACAGTTATTTTTTTAAACAGTTGCCTGCTTTAATTTGAATCTGCATCATGCGCTAGGTGGAGGCATGGACGGCGAATACTCTAGTAGTAGAATAATATAAGCTAGCACGGTTGGCACTGCACACTCTGCATCACATTAGAGATTGAGATTAGCGGCGTGCTACTAGCTTAGCTTAACTGCCGAGAATGGCATCAAGGTCAAGCTCGCCTGAGGTGACGGCGATGGCATTGGCGGCTCCTCCCCCACAAAGCAAAAAGGTTCCATCGGAGTATATCCTGCGGAAGTACCTCCTGATGCTAGCAACGCTGGTGGCGACGGTGACATACGGCGCTTGGTTCAACCCGCCGGGGGGTATCTGGCAAGACAGCGTTGACGGCCACCTTGCCGGCGAACCAATTGTCCAGAACACCAACAACCTCCGGTACCTGGTGTTCTTCTACTGCAACTCCTTCGCGTTGGCTTCATCGGTTTTGGTCATCGTCCTCTTCCTGCTCCTCTCCATCGATCTGGTCGACAAGAAGGAGGTGTGGGTCAGGATCAAGCCGCTGCGTGTGCTCATGGTGCTGGACCTGCTCAGCTTCATGGGTGCCTACGCTGCGGGGAGCTGCCGCGACATGCTCACCACCGTCTACACCTGGGTGCTAATGGTAGCCGGAGTCTGCACCTACCTCGCAGTGCAGGTGACGCTGGCGTGGGGCAGCGGTCGTCCACTGTCTCCTCCTCTCCCAGGTCCAGCAGACCAAGGCGAGATTACAGTCAGCCTCGAGGAGCGGCTCCGCAAGATGCTGATGCTGCTCGCGACGTTCGCGTTGAGCATCACCTACGTGTCCGGGCTGAACTCGCCGGGCGGCTTCTGGGACAGCGCCGGTGGTGGTCACCACCCGGGCGATGCCATTCTCAACGACGGCCACCACAAGGCACGCCTGGCCACCTTCTTCATCTGCAACACCACGGTGTTCATGGCGTCGCTGCTCATCATCATGCTGCTGCTCGGCCGGAAGCTTCACGAGCGAACGACGGTACGTTCTCGCGAGATGCTGGGATGCGTCCTAGTCGCCCTGGTCGGCCTCGTTGGGGCGTACGCCGCTGGCAGCTCCAGAGATCCTGCGGCTACCGCCTGCGTAGTCATTCTTGTGGTCGCTGCGACTCTGGCGTGCGTCCTTCTCCAATCTTGGTGTCGGCAACAAGCTCAAGATAATTACAGCAGCAGGTACGTGCTAGCTAGTACTCCATCTTTTTCCATAATGTAGTGCCTATAGATTTTTACAAAAGTCAAACATTACAAACTTTGACCATGTTTATAGAGAAAGTATGTACATCTAGAATACCAAATGCACATCATTGGATAAATCGTGAGTTATATTTTCAAAATGTACATGTTTGGTATCGTAGATGTAGACAGTTTTCTCTATACACTTGGTCAAAGTTGGTAAAGTTTGACTTTCACAAAAATCTATAGGTACTACATTGTGGAATGGAGGGAGTAGCAGCTACTACGATCCAGTGGGTTTTGTAAATCATTCAAAATTGTCCTTGACTGAGCATGCAAATCATCATTCAACTAATTCAACTCTCTTTAATTTCTCCATAGACAACCACCACCTTCCACCGAGATTGCAAACACAGTTCATAGTGTGGAGCTGCAGCTGCAGGGTCGTCGGTCTCGCTCTCTGCTTCTATTGCTGGCCACTTTTGCAACGGCCATCACTTATCCAGCGGGGCTGGATCCGCCGGGTGGCGTTTGGCAGCAGAACGGTTACGGTCACCTCGCCGGCGACCCAATCCTTGTTACTACCAATGCCATTCGGTACAGGATCTTCTTCTACTGCAATTCAGTTGCATTCATCTCCTCCTTTGTCACGATCATTCTGTTCATGTTGAGAGGGTACGTGCTCAGGGCACACGTGGTGGAGACAGTCATGATACTGGAACTGTTTGGTCTCACCGGCGCATATGCCGCCGGGGCTTGCAGGGAAGTAAGCACTTCCATCTATGTCATGGCATTGGGTGGGGCTGTTCTGTTCTACGTGGTGATCCATGTCATCTTCTTCACGCTGGAGCAGAAGGGCATGGTCTCTTATGTTGAGCAAGCGGAGGTGGAGAAGAAGCGCAAGCTGCTGTACCTGTTGGCAACCCTGTCTACGGCCATGAGTTACCAGGCCGGGCTGGCCCCTCCCGGCGGCTTCTGGCTCCAGCAGGATGACAAGGGGTCAGGCGACCCTGTCCTCTTGTACAACCATCCACGCCGCTACAATGCCTTCTTCTACTGCAACTCGTTAAGCTTCATGCTGTCCGTCACCACCATGATTCTGTTGGTGAGCCCGGTGCTGTACAGGCCAGCCATACAAAGCCACGCGCTGACGCTGTGCACGGCGGCGGGCTTATCCTGTCTCCTGGGTGCCTATGCCGCCGGGAGCACACAGCAGCTGTCGACATCCATCGGCATCTTCGTCCTGGTGGCTGCGGCCTTTATGATTCTACTTGCACTGCTCCTAATATTGCTGGTGAGGGATTCCCGCCTGAGAAGGGCAGCCAAGTTGGTGAGATGGTCAGAACCACATGAAGACGGCGCCATCCCCATGATAAACGCCCAAGGAGGGGACCTCATATTAAACTCCGAGGAACAAGAAAAGAAAGATCAACAACATGCCCAGCGCAAACACATGATGTTGCTCGGAATCCTGGTGGCGGGTGTCACCTACCAGGCCGGCCTAGATCCGCCAGGGGGGGTTTGGCAGCAGGATGACGACGCCGGCGGCCCGGTCATGCTGGACAACAGGAGGCATCGGTACCTTGCTTTCTTCTACGGCAACTCCACTTCCTTCCTGGCGTCTATTGTCATCATTCTCCTGCTGCTCCTGCAGTGGCTCACAAGGCTCAAGATGAAACAACGGTTGCACTTCTGGGTGATGCTCTCGGTTCTTTTGCTGGATTTGCTGGCTCTGCTTGTGGCCTACGCTGCCGGCTCCTGCAGGGACTGGAAATCATCTGTGGTTGTTGCCGTATTAATCATACCCGCCATGGCCTGCGTTGTAATCAAGGTGGTCTTCACACTACCCTAGATTTTGTAACCTCTGATTTATGGAAGAAAAGCGGTTCATTGTTGTGGTCTAAGAGCATCTACACCCGGACTTAGCAAATCCGACCCCTGACATGAACAGTCACCCCTCAAAAAACGCATTACACATCCGGATACCTCATATTAGAAACCTCAAATCCGTATTATTACATGCAACGTGGAACCTAATCTACGCGGAGCTCGTCCGGTTCCGCTCCCCGCTCGCATGGCTCCGCCCTGGCCATGTTCGGCGGTCGCTTGCGCCCCTCAAAGTGTTGGGCCGGTTGTCGGCAAGGTAGGGTAGCTCATGGGACATGAGTTGGCTCATGGGATTTAAGGCCCCGCCGTCTCCCATGCCATACTCTTCCTCGTCGGAGACCGGAACCCGGACGGTGCCGGTGGGCGTCAGATCAATGATGGATCCATCTGGGGACAAGCCGCCGACGTCCACCACGATGCGGTTGCGGCGCCCGGACTAATGCACCATAAGGAGCGCCGGAGAATGCGACTACGCCTAGCCGACGTCCGCCGTCGCCCGCACCCGGTGCCTTGCACGGCATGCACCCCATGCCATGGTCTCGTGGGACGATGGTGCGTCCACAATATCGGCGCGCCACCGGAGGGGTTGCCCATCCGCCAGTGCGTTCGGATACCAGACAGACCGCACGGCCTCCGGCGAGGCAGCTACGGCCGGCCTTGCGCCGGATCCATGCCCCATTTGGGCGGACACAATGGATTCCCAACGGATGGAGTCCGAGCGTAGCCGTCCATGGGTATCCTCCCGGGTGCGGCGGAGTGCAAGCCAGACGACCATCTCCTCCTCGGGGCCACGCGGGATGAGCTCGGGGTCGACGGATCTGGAGGTGAAGGACTCGGATCCGCTGCGTGTCATGACGGAGACGACCAGAAGGAGTCGGAGACGAGCTTGAGTGGCGTATGGGGAGTGGAGGGGAGAGGGGTGTATATAGTGGCTAGGGTTTGGTCCGGCGAGCGGATGGGAAGGATTTTATGTGGGGTCGTTGCGGGCCATTGCGGGCCAGGCCGACATGGCGGGCGGGCCCGGGCACGCCGACCCGAACGCCCCCATATCCGCCCCGTATTTAGGCTGGATATGAGGGTTCCGGTCAACCCGGGCGTTTGAGGGCCGTTTGACGGGGCAGCTCACCTGGGCGTATGAGGCGGGTTTGAGAGGTCCGGTTGTAGATGCTAAATCATACAGTAAGACCTTATGGATACAAGTTTGCTAATTCACATCTACTACCCCGTCGGTATATTAGTCCCTCTTTTATTTAGGGTCAGATTTTGACGATGATTTTATTTTACAAATAAAATACTCCCTCCGTTTCTTTTTAGTCTGCATATAAGATTTGGTCAAAGTTAAACTTAGTAAAGTTTGACCAACTTTGTTGGAAAAAATATCAACATCTACAATACTAAAGCTATATGGTATGAAAATTAATTTCATGATGCATCTAACAATAACGATTTCACATTGTGAATCTTCATAAATTTTTGTATAAACTTAGTCAAAGTTGACAAAGCTTGACTTTGACCAAATCTTATATGCAGACTAAAAAGAAGCGGAGGGAGTATAAGCTATACATAGCAAGAATATTAGGCTAGTAATGGGAGTAACATAAGTGATATCATGCATGTCAACTAGACTTTTTGGATGATGTGACATACAATTAAATGAGGATTGAGAGGTTGTGGTATCATATCATAATACCGTACTCCCTCTATTCCTAAATGTACTGCGCATAAAATTTCCTAGAAGTCAAACATTGTTTAGTTTGACCAAGTTTAGTGAGAAAAGTATCAATAAAAAGAATACCAAACAAATATAATATAAATATATGCTTAATGATGTATCTAATAATACTTACTTAATATTGTAGATGTAGATATTTGTCCTCTATAAATGTAGTCAAAGTAGGGGGAGTTTGACTTATAAACTTTCCTATGTGCACTACATTTAGGAATAGAGGGAGTATCATATTAAATGTTGTACTACTTTGTGTCATGGATGTCAATTAACAACGCAACCTAAGATACTAACTTATGATACTAGGCATTACGGAAGTAGTGTCATACACTAGTATCATATGCATGATACTAGTATACGATACTCTTCATTATGACGAGACATTCTGTGCCTGTAATCAGCAGGACTAGATCAATCACAGAAGCCCGAGACATTCCGAAATGGACCAGAAGTGCGTCGTTATTGTAGCCCAAAACCCAACATGATGAGCTCTCAAAGAGGGCCGCGCGGCCCAAGGTAAGTTCTTTGCCAACGAGGCCCAAAAAAGGTGGCTTTTGTGCCCATTTTCAGACAAGACCGGTAACCCGAACGTTGATGGCTTGATACTGGATAAAGTGCTAAACCTTCTTACTCTTGTCTCACTTGACAGTGGACACGCAGCCACGTGAACAGGGTGCGCCACTAACCCGCGGCTTCGGGTGGCTGTTGATCACGCGTTTATTACCGAGGATACTTTGTGGACTGTGCGACCTACCGAAGAAATTTGCATTTCGTAACCATGTATATATGGCAGGAGTACAATATCCCGGAGTGGACATTCTAATGATTCCATATTTGGCTCAATCTATTCAACGCGCATTAGTCGAGAAGCTCAGTGGCTCTAGCTAGCTACTATACCGCTGGTACACATATGAACGCATAGAAATCTTATAAGCTAGTTGTACATGGGAATCAGAGGTGTCATAATCATACTACTGGCGAAATCAGGGGGATATATGCGTACGTGCATGGTCTAGAGCCCTTATGCAGAAGCAATAGCTAGGTATCATGATTCTCTTGACTTCCGTTGTTGAGGACAAGACATGGCAAACAGGGAGCTGAGATGGTGAATGAATCATCCAACTGTTATGGCTCACTTTTCATTATCAAGTTGATTAGCTATGCTCATAGACCACTAATTGACCTAGTTAATGAATCAGTATGCAGGCTGGCATAGATTATTGTCAATAATCACACGAGTATGGGGTAATTGAAAAATCTGATCTCTACCTTCACAAATTTGCACCTTTTGCTTCACAATTTTGGATCATTGCATTTTTTCCCAATATTTTTTAGGAAGAAGACATAATACTGTATCCTGCATACATCAGAGAATCCTTTCGTGACTTTGATGCATAAAAAAAAAACTAGAAAACGTTGTGTAATTTACTGGTCAAAAAGGTTGATTGTACGCATTCGACGGTGGCAAATAAAAGAGAACAGAAGATGTGGTAACCTCACTGTTTTGTAACCCCTCGCCTTGTTTTATCATGACTTCCTAATGGGAGCACAACCACATGAGCTGCTATAATTAGAGTCCTATACATGTAGCATAGCTAGAATGAAATGTCTTGAACTTGAACGGCGCTGTTCTGCGTTCTAATGGAGAAATGTTGGATGACAGTGGTACACACGCCTTGTCAGCTCTGCCTAACCAGGCCTTGGATTCTTGCATGAATATTGTGCAATCCAGCCCCACGCTACATCCTATCATATTGTCATGGGAAATCCACCATTTTTTGCGATGAAAAAACATGTCGTGACAAGAAATCCACCGAAGAGATCATCTCACAGGTCGATCATACATGTCGATTGCACAGTCGTTAGAGCCCGATGGACGAGCAAACGACTTCCAACTGTTATGTCTCAGTTTTCATTATCAATTGATTAGTTATGTTCAATGACTAATAGTTGAACTAGTCAATAAGTCAATCTGCAGGCCAGCTTTGATTACTGTTAATAATCATGCAAGTAGGGGTTAACCGAAGATTAGCTCTCTACTTTTTTCGCGGTTTGCGCCTTACAATTTTTGACCATTGGATTTGTCCAATATTTTTTCAGGAAGAAAACGTAATACTGCATCCGACATATACCGTGGAATCCTTTCGTGACTTTGATGCGGAAAATGAAGAAACCTTTATGTAACTTACTGCTCAAAAAAGTTGATTGTACGCATTCTACGGTGGCAAATAAAAGATAACAGAGGTTGCAGTAACCTCACTGTTTTGTAACCCCTTCCCTTGTTTTTTCATGGTTCTGTAATGGGAGCACAACCATATGATCGACCTGCTAGTTATAGTGGTATATGTAGCAGAAGAAGTGCACAAATTGTCAGCTCTGCCTAACCAAGCCTTTGGATTCTTGCATGAATATTGTGGATCCGACATGTCGACGACACGGTCGTTAGAGCCTGATCGACGATCAAATGGCTCCTGTCCGGTTCTCACATGATCCCAGCAGAAATTGTTCGATTTCCCATGCTGGTAAGCACATTGCACAAACGAGATCACAAGGACAAGAAAGCAAACCATAGTACCTGAATTGTCAACGAAGCCACCACCCTTTTTCCAAGAGTTGACGCTCTAGAAGCTATATGATCTGCACCCCTCCATGTTCGACAGGGAGACTTTGATGTCAGCATGCATATGGCAAGTAGTCCTCTGAAGTTCCACCTGAGAGGTACCCCTGCTTGCTACCAACTCACAGCTACACATGCACGCATGCATGCACATATGGACAGTACATTCTCCTAGTCATTAGTCATGCATGAGATGTACTCCCTCCGGTTTCGAAATATTTGTCTTTCTAGACATTTCAAATGGTTACAACATACGGATGTATGTAGACCTATTTTGAAGTGTGGATTCACTCATTTTGTTTCGTATGTAGTCATTTGTTGAAATCCTTAGAAAGACAAATATTTAGGAACGGAGGGAGTACATAGTATATTTCTAGTGGCATGTACTATGCAGGTTGGCATGCACGCATGCAACTTTAGTTTGGCCTATCGATCCTTTCCCCCCAAAGCCTTTTATTTTTTGGAAGGCACTTTTCCCCCAAAGCTGGTTGTGCATTTAGATGTGAAAATGATATCTCTGGGGTGTAATCATCAGTGCAACACATGCTCAGAGGCAGCTAGCTAGCTTCCTCCTGGTTCCTACAGGGTTTCACAGTTCACATTTGAGCCACTTGCAGTGCAGTGCAAGCCCATGGCTAGCTAGATCCCAAACAGCTGAAGAACTATTGTTTAGCCGCAACACCTTTCGGATAAAGTTGGGCAAAGGGTGAAAGATGACTTGCCCGGTGATGATGATTAGAGATAGGGACACAAGGCAGAAGAACCTAGGGCCAAGATGCATTATTGGCTACTAGAACTAGAATATGATGCCATGCATGGTAGTAGTTCCCATCTTGGATTCCCTTCTTGTGGAAAACATAGGATCCATGCACAAAAGGGAAAAGGGGAGATGAAAGCAAGCTAACAAAGACACACAAAAGGGACTTGTTAAATAAACCATATTAACTAAAAGTCATATTTCCTTGTGAGTAAATTGCACATATGTATGTGTGCTGAAAAAGGAACTTTGGTCACTTTTCAGCCGAGGTCCGCGTCCCATTTCTCAGTTAATGATGGATATATATTTTGTGATTTGTTTTGTATGTTAATCTTATGTTTGAAAAGCTGTTCCAGAAACAAGTTGTGGTAAGTGTGGCTCAAGAGAGAATCAAAATTATAGTTAAAACAATTTACAGAAAACCGCAAAAAAACACAATAATCTTCCATAATACAAACCAGAAAACACGAAAGTGTCTTTCTAACCCCGAGCTCAAAATGCTCCTCTATGAACAGTAAATACAAAATGATTATTTTAAAAAAAAAAGCCTTATTTTTTTTTACAACAAACATTGCTTAGTTTTCTTCATGTGTACAAGAAATCGTGCAGGTCTGGAAAAATATCAGCACTTCACAATGCTTCCAAAAATAACCCTTTAGGAGCATCGATTTTGTTCTTCCACGTTCAGGGCATCAGCAATGTTTTCTTCTGCATGAAAATTTTCATGTACATAGAACATTCAATAATGTATGTTGAAGAAACATTTTTAAAAATTATTTCCCTACTTTCTTCGATTTAATTCTTCACGGTGGTGCATTAACATTAGAGATTGGGAGCGGAAGCTTCGTGTCCCCGGAACGTACGTACCACGGATTTTGTTGCGTGCTTAATTTTTTACCAGTCATGCATCATGCACCTTTAGCAAACAAGGATTCGAGGATATTATCGGTTCCCAAGGCAAAAAGGAGAAGACTCCTACCAGCTTTTTGTTTAATTTGGAAATGTGTTGGGCGGTTGTGAGCCATGGCGCCCTTGTTTCCCACTAGTCGACTTGTGTTATTAACGCTCTTGTATTATAAGACGGATGGTGCACATACTAGTTAACTGGAATATTTTACGCAACGGAGACAAGATTAAAAAAAAAAACTAGTCGTCTAGAAATTTCTTACTCCAATTTGATCTAAAACCACAACACTTATTTTTGATCGGAGGGAGTACAAACCAGTCGACGAAAAGTTTCCGACAAAGCAGACAGCTAGAATGTGTTACACTGAAGAGGAAAGACACAAATCAAATCAAGTTCAGTGACACAAATGAATCATCAACACATTGGAAACACAAAGTTTCTGTCAGCCAAAATAAAATGCAAGAGAAGAACATACCCAATGAAACAAAAACAACGGTTGCACAAGTATAAAATAGCTAATTGTTGTTTCGCCAAAAAGCCTATACCGAACCTGCTAATATATGCATTTGCAATTATGAATATGCATGCCTCCACCACACCTTCTCTAATTACATTATCCACAAACAATCTTATAACAACACTGCTTTATTTATTTATTTTTTAAAAATATTCAACAAAAGAAAGCTAGAAAGAGATCTTGTATATATATCCCCGTCCCCAAGCCAAGATCCCACGCACGCACCCACACCCATGCACATATCATCCTCACCATCATCATCCCATCATCCTCCCTAGCAGCACACATCTCTAAACCCAGAACCCGAACGCTCCTCCATGGAGGACCACGGCGCCGGCTGCCACCCCCTGCTCCACGGCCACCTCCAGCCGGCCCACGCCTACGGCCCGTGGGACCCGTCCCTCGCCGCGTTCGACGACGGCAACCACCAGCAGCAGCAGCTGGAGTGCTTCTCGACGGCGTCGGAGCTGCGGGACGCGCTGCTGCGCGCGCTGGCCGAGCTGGAGGCGGCGCGGGGCGCGCACCGCGAGGAGCTCCGGCGCGTGGAGCACGAGGCCGCGCGGCTCGTGGCGTGCGCGGCCGCCGAGCGCGACGAGCTCCGGCGCCACTGCCACTCCCTCCTGCTCCTGCTCCACCACCACACCGCCGCCCAGCCGCCGCCGCAGAGCGCGCCCGACCCGCCGCTCCACGGCATCCTGGGAGGTGTAGCAGGCGCCATGGCGGTGGCCATGGACGAGGCCGCCACGTCGGAGGAGGAGGCCGAGGTGGAGATGGCGCTGGCGCGGCGGCTGCCGGAGAAGGGGCGGCTGGTGGAGGCGGTGGTGTCGGCGGGCCCGCTCCTGCAGACCCTGCTCCTGGCCGGCCCGCTCCCGCGCTGGCGCCACCCGCCCCCGCCCGCCTCGGCCGACGTCATACCGCCCTTCAACCCCGGCCGCCCCGACCTCTCCGGCGGCAACTACTCCCTCTCGTCCGCGTCCGCGTCGTCGTCGCCGGAGAGCAACTGCAGCGGCCCGCCAGCGGCAGCTCAGCCGCAGCAGCAGCACGCGCTCCCCTGCTTCCACATGAGCTCCTCCTTCTGCATGTAGCCGGCACGTGTCATGCAGACCACTAATGGATCTGTCACTGCCGCTTGTACTACTACTAATTATAACCACGTCCGTATAGTGCTCTACTACGGTCTGGGATTAGTATAGCTACTACTTAGCTAGTATATATAATTATATAGAGTGATTAATCAGTAATTAGCTGGTGATTGTGTGTGGTGCCGTATCAAATAATTGTTGTTGCCTGGTTAATCTGTGTGTAATAATTAATTAAAAGTAGGCAAAAAAAAGCCATCACTTTGTCAGTGAGAGGATGTATGTATTTCGGTATGTATTTGTGTGGTACATTCACTCTTTGAGTGACCACTGCACAAGAATGCGCTGGGTCGCAATAATGCCGGAAGGTGATCTCTGCATGGAAAGCGATCTCTCAAGCACTCACGTCCTTGGTTCAAGGTGATGAGCATGGCTCCAGTGTATTTGAACTAAAAACACCAAAAAAATTATGGAATGGATGAAGTACAAAATAAGCCACCCTTTGGCATGAATGAAGATTTTAATTTGAATGATCCATAGTATTCTTTTGGGGGCAACAAGGGATTTTTTTTCCTTTTTTTGCCAAGGGCTACGAGGGAATTAACTGAGCCTCGTATGATTTTATAAATTGCTCATAGATATCCAAAAATATATTCATATTTTTTGTTGTCATGGCTTTGAAAAAATAAATCTTGCATGGATCTCAACATCAGATCCACGGTAATCGATGTCGATTTGACTTGAGAAGGAGAAAAACCATGTTTTTTATGGAAACCCTTTGTAGGTTTTTTGGGGGATGTCTCATGTCAGCACCCTTGAATCTGGTTGGAGAATAATTTCATTATAAAACTTTCTTATTGGCTTTAAATTTAAACTAAATACCAACAATCTAAAAAAATACCCCTCATATAAACACCCTCCAGAAGTGATCTTTAGCAGCTCTTCTAGAGTTCAACAGCATATATAAATCCAAGATATTCTGAACATCTGCGTGCAACAGTGGGTGAGATAATAGAGACTGTTAATTCATCTACAATACTAGACAGTAAGTGGCATAAAAAATGCTGCCACAATCATTAATATGTCTTAGTCCATTGATCTTAAAAATTATTGTTTTTTTAAAGTAGGTTGAAACCCCCAGCCTCTGCATCATTGTGATGCACACAACCATTCTTATTACTCCCTTGTAGAGTAATATAAGACTTTTTATTAAACAGAGTACCTAAAAAATGCAATCACTACAGAGCCGTTACAAGATATAAAATAAACACATACGAGTAAATTAACTTCTTCCACATCAACGCCTTCAGGAAGGGGTGAACGTCCTCACGCCTTTGCTGAAGACATTGTTGTGAAAAAAGTCGATTTACCATTTGGTAATACTTCCTCCACCCGAAGATATTTGTCAGAGAAATGGATAAAAATAGATGTATCGAGAAGTAAAATACGTCTATATACATCCATTCCTCTAACACATATTTCCGGGCTGAAGGAGTATGTCTTAGTCCATTAACCTTAAAACTTATTATACATTACTACTATGTATATTTTGAAATATCAACACAAGTGCCTGCAAAAAAAACATTAACATGAGGAAAATATTATGCTCCCCAAAGACGGGTAGCAACTAGCAACGGATGCACACAGCCAACAACATCCGGTGTGTATGCATGTAGGATAGCACCTGGCTGTTGCATCCTTGTATAGTAGCACGAAAATACTATGCAGTGATTGTAGCATATAACTTTTTTTTCCTTTAGGGAGTAGCAGTACCTAGCACTTTTACTAGACCAGGTTCTGAACTTTGCTAGGAGGAGCATATGGGACCAACATGGATTCCACACAAACATAGTTCAAACTTCAAACAGGCCTTGCTGCTTGCTTTGTGTCAGTACAAATTGGCCGGTGGGACATGCCTCTGTATTGACAGGCAGCGGGCCCTGCACCTCCCTGGCACAAGGTGGGGCCGCCTGTTCTTGCACTCAGTTGATCACAGCCGTTTGTTTTCCCTTTCTCTGACGAAACAGCTCGAGTGCTACACAGTCACGCAGCAGGCACGCAACAGCGTGCGTTCAAACGGAGGATACCTGGTATACGTTATACGCGGGTACGATGGTTCTCTACGTACACATATACTCCTGGAACGAATACCACGATAAGTAATTCCTTTTAATGTATTACACATACTACCAAATACGCAAGTTGCAGAAAAATATCATGGTGTGAGCAGTGAGCACTCAGTCCATGTTTGTAAGGAAAATAAAATCCGAAGAGAAATGTGTGAGAAGAGAAAACAAGGATCTCTAGCTAGCTAGAGTGCACTCGGCATCTACCACATGGGCCTGAGCAAGCGTGGCATATGCATGGCGGCAGCATCGGATCATCCATACGTACGTACGTACGCCTGAGGCCAGGAAAAGGAGGTAGAGAAAAGTGTATAGAGCCTAGCCTCTAGACTACTTCATCCATACATCTAGACTAGAGTATATCCTCTTTAACATTTTGGACTTTTTTCCACAGCTCAAGGGCCACCCAATGTGCAGCACATGGTGCACGCATGCTTGCTTGTTGGCTCGTTGCTCCAAGATATCTTTGAATATGTATGGGTGATAAACTTGTGTGTGCATTACAACTTTTTCATAGCATGCATGCATTAGTTTTTTTCTTATGGAAAAGAAAAGGGGAGGCCATCCATGTTCCATGGGAGGGAAGCATTGTTGATCGCTTGATCTCATTTTGATGATTTCTCCACGTGGTTTCCTTAAGATGGTACATGAATATATGGTTATCTATGGGAAAGTACCATTGAAATTACTGACGAAGAATATATGTATTTCAACAAAGGTTATATGAGTGTATGGCACACCGATGTGCAAAATAAGCCATGTAGTAGGTCGGTGTGGTGGCGGGTTAATGTTGGCTTGCTATAAAACCATAGTCCAAAATGTAATATAAAAACTCTAGAAAAAATATCAAGGATTGTACAGAAGATTCCCGCTTGTCATGGCATACCAATCCTACGCGTATATGGAGTGATTGATGGGTAGTTAACAATGAACCATCACATAGTTGTTTCCCACAAGCCGCATTTGCCAAATGGATTGCCAATGGGAATTTCATCGATGCACTAGTCGACACGTATCACTACACTAGCGGTGATGTGATCGTCGTATTTTTTATGTCTATGCAATTATAATGATACACTTTTATACTGGCAAAGTGGTTGATGCACATCCTACAATCCCATATCTCTCAGGACCACAAGGTCCACTATACATTTGTAGTGCTCGGATCAAGCTTACACCCACCTTTGGATGTAAAACCACATGTAAAAGAGAAAATTTTGGCACTATGCATGCTAACTTCCAAATGGTGTCATTGGTGCCATGTGAGTAGCAACACACTCCCACATGCTTGCTATGGCTTATCGACCTTGCACACTCAAAAAATCAGCCTCTCCATGGACATGCGTGCTGCCTCCCCTTAGCCTCTTTTGGACTGGTCCATGGCAACAAGGGAGGAGGATAATGCCACTGCTATTGCTACACTGCCAAACAATGTGGTGCATCTAGAAACATGTGTACCGCCCTAGATCCATTCATGCGTCTCTAGATTTATTTTATTTTAGTTTTGCTCGCCAAATTTCTCACGAATCACTATAGTGCGAATCACATCCAGGATATGTGTGTCAAAATTGCTCATGAGTCACTGGTGTGGCAATCACATCGTGTATCAAATAAGGGGGGAGCAGCATGGTGAGGAATTGACTAGTGATACTCTAGCTGCATAGGTAGCCATGAGAGCTATGCTGTCTGCTTTCCAAAAAGGAGAAGAAGGGAGGAGGGAGCAGAGATATAAAATCTTTTCAATCATAGGCTACACAATTTTTGCTCACTAGGCACTTGTTTCTGTCTCAAGGCTGCAGTCACAGCGTACGTGCTGTCCTTGCTCTGCACTGCCCTGCTTTATCTTGAATTCTTTTTGTGTGTGTTTTTAAATTTGCTTGGCCTCGGAGAAAGCAGGACCCTGTCACTCAAGTGCTGCGAGACTGCACGGGTATGCATGCTACGTGGACGAGTGGGCTGGATATCATCATATATAATAATAATAATATTTATCTGGTTCTTTCATTATTTATTTAGTTATGGCTTTTTAGATGGTTCTAGAGTGTACATTTGTGTGAGAGAATGTAGTATGCTTGGGTTTACAGAGTTGAGGTGGTTCTCTATGGATGTTTTTTCACATTAGTTTTGTAGCATTGTGAAGAAAACATTTATTCAAAAGTTTTATGTTCAGGCAGTTTTCTCAGGAAAGGTCATTGACATTTTCTATTTATAAATAATATTGTTCTGAAGTTGCCTTATATATGTATCTTCAGCTGTAGTTGTAGAACTAAATGCACATTCGCCCTCCGAGCAACAAGCTAGTTTCGCTCACATCTGAACTCTTTGTGTGCACGTAGTATTACTTTCTAGATGGAAAATTCGTTGGTGTAAAATAGGGAGAAAATCAAGTAAGGGCATGCATGCATGGGTCGACGGTATGATATGGTTCGAGGCAATTGGAAGATGCACAGACAAGTCATGTTTGCTGGATGAAAAGTAGAAGTGTGAAACATGGCACAAAGCTAACATCTTGAGACAAAAAATAAAGGGTTAATTTGATAAATGCCACTCGAATTCTGGCGATTCCGAGAAACACCACTGCAATTTTCAAACTTTGAAAATATCAGAATCGCCAGATTTCGAGTGGCATTTATCAAATTAACCAAAAAATAAAAGAGTGCATCTTCAACACGGACCCTCAAACTGCACAGAACCGTCCCGAACGCACGATCCAGATTAATTTTGCCATCCAACAAGATCATGTATTTGTTCGCTGGCTTAACATACCAAAAGGAGGTCCGGTTGGCATCTTGAGAGAAAAAAAAAAGAGAGTTGTGCAGTGGAGCTCAACACCAAAGGCTTAACATATCAAAAGGAGGTCCATCTTTTTTTAGCAATTCTATATTTCTATGAGTATCTCTCGATCAATAGATAGAGCACCAATTCAAGCTGCATCAAGTCGTTTGAAGTGAGAAAGAACTACAGAAACAATAAAAAAACTTATACAACCTATATCAGGACTAAGTCAAGTTCCTTTACTGAACGAGTGAGAATACACAATTTACACCCAGACATGAATTTACATTATAGGATAGTTTTCTTACACACAAATACAGGGTTTTATTAATACTAACACTGTTTTTTTTAATAATTTTCCATTTTTCATATTTTATGTAATCCAGATGCATCATTTTTTCCCTCACTCTCAGCTTTCATAAATGTTATGCACCTAAAATTGCACATACGTAATTCAAATGTTACATGTTTCAAAGTGAGAACATTTTAGTGTAATGTCCTGGAATTTAGATGTATATGTTAATGTGAACTGAAGTGCGATAGGAACGATTAGACATGTTGATGCACATATGCTTATTAGAAAGGTGACTAAAATGTAGAAGACCCTCAACATATGGTGTAGCACTAGTGTAAAACTCATGCTTTGTTGTGGTATGATTACATGTTTTCGGTGAATTTATTACAAACACTTATATATAAAATTGTATTTTTTGGGAGTTGCAAAGTAATTTTTTGTTGAAGTGTATAAATGGATAAAAATGCAAACAAATTGTACTTTGTTTTTTTTAGATTGTTAAGTCAATTTCATTGGTCTCGTTTTTAATGAAGTTGCCAACTGTTTTTTGTAACGTGTCAATATAAAATTATTATGACTATTTTCGTTGTTAATTTATTGATATGTATTTACATTAAGAGACATCCTTTCACCAAAGGGCATGTCTTTCTACAAAGAGATATATTTTCACCAAGTGATGACATGCCTTTAGGAGGGGCAATGATGGCGGTGGGAATTTGGCTCGCTCCAGTGAAAATAGTTGTTCCTAGGTGGTCTACGTACATGGATGTAATTTCCATTACTTCTGGTCTACTTTGTACTGTCATTGACAATTGATGAATAGATCAAAAGTTTTTCCAAAAAAGGGAACACATGCCTTTTTCGTGAAGATGCATCTATTTCTTAAAGGGCATGTCTCTCTACAAAGACACATCCTTTAACTAAGGGACATGCCTTTTTAACTAAAGGACGTATTTTCACCGAGGAGCGTGTCTTTTAACTCAAGGACAAGATTTTTGTAGCCTCCAACTGTCAAGATCTAGCGGACTTGATTGCAACTAAGGTCATCCTTGAAGGGGCAAGAGGGACAGTCGCGGAGTCGCCCCGGGTCCCCTTCCTAGGTATGGGCATCCATGTCCCAATCTCCATTCGAGCACTAGACATGTTCAGTGCGTGTCTCTAAGAAGAAGAAAGCTGAATCGGTTTTTCTTTTAGCAAACTGGGTCTTGGGACTTTCTCTAGGAGGAATGATATTTGGTTAAGTGGTGGTGTGTAAGGGCATATTTCTCCCTAAGTAGTTTTGGTGATTGATGACAATGCATTTGCGGACTGATCATGTGCTCTAAGCTCATATAGGTATATCTCCCTTATGGCACAAGACGATTGCTTGCCCCTCGGATTCTATGAAGGACGGTGTTTTCTTTTTGCTCCCTGTCGGTGGCTTTGAGTAATAGGAAAGCCGTACTATTAAGAGGGGGTCCGCGTCGGAAAGGTTTGGGTAGAATCAACACGTACACATCTTTCTCCCTCACCACCTTTCCTTGCTTCTCTGGAGGTCCAACCGGTTATCTTTCGTTGTTGCAAATCTGTGGCTTCTGTACTGATCAACAGCCTAGCAAGCGGTAGTACCGCTCAACCAAGCGGTAGTACCGCGCAGTTACACGGTAGTACCGCCTGCCGACACGGTAGTACCGCTCCCGCGGTAGTACCGCGTCCCCAGAGCGGTAGTACCATGTATCTGGCCCAGGCGCTGAGCCTAAGTACAGAAGTGGATGCGGAAGTAATTTTTTACTTCCGCATACAACGCGGTAGTACCGCTTAACTTAAGCGGTAGTACCGTGTCGCGTTTTGCTACTACCGTTTTCCCCTGCGGATGTAGCCACGGATGTAATTTATTTCATCCGTGGTTGTCAATCATGTCGCAATCTTTTGCCTACGCGGTAGTACCGCTTCCCAAGCGGTAGTACCGCTCAGCCAACGGTAGTACCGCAACTCATGCGCGGTACTACCGCTCTCTGCGGGCTGAAACCTCCAATAACGGTTGGATTTGTCCCCCCACTATATATAGGGGGTCTTCTTCTCCAAGAAGACTTACCTCTTCCCCCACTACTCCATTGTTGCTCCAAAAGCTCCATTTCCGCCCGATCTCTCTCCCTAGCCAATCAAACTTGTTGATTTGCTCGGGATTGCTTGAGGAGGCATCGATCTACACTTCCACCAAGAGATATTTGATTCTCCCCACTAATCCCTTGCGGATCTTGTTACTCTTGGGTGTTTGAGCACCCTAGACGGTTGAGGTCACCTCGAAGCCATATTCCATTGTGGTGAAGCTTCGTGGTTTGTTGGGAGCCTTCAAGTTGTGGAGATTGCCCCAACCTTGTTTGTAAAGGTTCGGTTGCCGCCTTCAAGGGCACCACTAGTGGAATCACGGCACCTTGCATCGTGTGAGGGCGTGAGGAGAATACGGTGGCCCTAGTGGCTTCTTGGGGAGCATTGTGCCTCCACACCGCTCCAACGGAGACGTACTTCCCCTCAAAGGGAAGGAACTTCGGAAACACATCCTCGTCTCCTCCGGTTCTACTTGTGGTTATTTCTTACCTTTACTTTTGCATGCTTTACTTGTTTAATTCCTATAGCATGCATGTGTAGTTGTTGTGCATCTTTATCTTAGTTGTCTTCCTAGTAGAATATCTAGACAACTTATTTTGTCGCTTATTTTTAAGTGGTTAAGAAAAGCTAAAAATTGTTAGTTGCCTATTCACCCCCCCCCCCTCTAGTCAACCATATCGATCCTTTCAATTGGTATCAGAGCCTCGTCTCTTTTTAAGGACTTTACCGTCCGAAGAGTATGGTTGACAACGTAGTCGAGACGGAGGACCATTCCGGTGGAAATCCGTCCTTGCCTACGTTAGATGGGGGAGCCTCGGTCACTCGTGAGGAGTTCAATGTGGCCTTGACCACATTGAAAGAATCACTAGCGAGCGAGGTCAAAGGCATGTTTAAAGAAATGTTTGAGGGGCTTAAATTATCCACCTCACCGTTGGAAGTGGGTCGTCCCGCTACCAACGTGTCAGAGGCTAATCCCGACAAGGGAGAAGCTAGTAGTGAGCAAGCCCCGGTCACTAAGCATGGAAGTGGGAAATTTGCCCAATCTGCTCCTCCTACTCATTATGGAGGACCCGTTCCCACACCGCATTTAAATTCTGTCGGGCCCCCTCCCAAGTTTGTTAAAAATACTGATTTTGCTACTTGGGTGTTTTGTTTCAAACGTCATATTAATCATTGTTCCACTAACCTCTGGAGAATTATTGAGCAAGGTTTTTATCCATATGATCCCGACAACATGACTCCAAGAGAAACTGCCGTCCGCACTTTGCATTCTTCAAGATTCCATCCCTCCTGAAGACATTGCTCATCTTCGTCCATTCACTGTGGCCAAGGAAGCATGGGAGCATGTTGGCACAATGTACAAGGGAAGCACAAGTATTCAACGCTCCAACTATGAAGTGGTGCAAGATGAAGCTAATGAGTTTGCTATGATCGAAGATGAAGATCCTCGTGAACTTTATCGAAGATTAACTATTCTTGGAGTGTCTCTTCGAGATCATGGCAGTAAGGATGCGGATGACAATTGGATCAAGCGCAAGTTCCTCAAGGCCATGATGCCCTATCATAAGGCCATGTCCTCTGTCATTCGTCAGAGACCGGACTTCCACACTTTATCCTCAAACGAAGTGTTGGATGAATTTGTTGCCATGAGGATCCTTGACGTAACCGCCGACAATGCGGTCCTAAGAGCTCAACGATCCAAGAAGCCTAATCTTGCTCTGAAGGCCAAGGCTTGTGTGGAAGAGGAGGAAGTGGAAGATGATGATGAGTGTTGCCCCGAGGACACCAAATATGCCTATCACGAGCACATGGCTCTTGCTTCAAGGCAATTCTGGGGCAAGAAGAACTCAAGGTCCAACTTTAACAAGAACAACTCCAGTGGGAACAAAGGGAAGCAACGAGTAAGGACATGTTTCAACTGTGGAAATGTAAGTCACTTCGTTGTGGATTGCCCATATGAGAAGAGAGAAGACTTTGGAGGCAAGCTTATTCGAAAGGACAAGTCAAAGTCCTATCCCAACAAGAACAACTTCATCAAGAAGACTCCTCCGAAAGTGTTGGTGGCTCAAGAAGAATATGTGGAGGATGATGACAATGATGAAGACGATGAGGTGACCACTATGGCCACAATTGCAATTGCTACCACTCCGCACTCATCTCTCTTCAACTCACCAAATGAGAACATCACCGCCAAGTGTCTCATGGCCAAGGCCACCAACAAGGTAACCCCAAACATCAATAATACTATCTCTTCTAACCCCTCATTGACTAATTGTATTGATGAGGGTGAGGGTATTAAGGAGGGAGAAAATGAATTTGATGTGTTCTTAAAGAATCTCAAGGGCAAATCCAAGAAGCATGTTGTTGCTCTCTTGGAACAACTTGGTGAGGCCAATGACATTATCGAGGCTCACGAGGAAACCATTACTAAAATTGAAGGGCATAGTCGAGACTATGCCGATGAGATATCGGATCTCTCTAACGCCCTAGAGGAAGAGCGTGGTCTTCGTTTGACTCTTGAGGAGTCACACAACGATGATCATGCTAAATTAAAGAAAGATCTTGATCATGCTTTAGTTGTCTCTCGTGTCCTTAACTCTGAGAAGGCAAAACTTGAGGTTGACCATGCTAAACTTAGAGAGGAGTTTAACATACTTGACAAGGCTCACAAGGCCTTGAAAGGAATGCATGCTACTCTCAAGGAGTCTCATGATCAACTCCAAGTTTCGCTAACCAAAGAAAAGGCTATCTTTCCTCGCATGGTTTTAATTGATAATGCAAATGCTACTAACCCATGTTGTGAGCATGTGCATCTTGTTGAAGAGAATGCCGAATTAAAGAAGCAACTTGAGAAAGGCCTTGTGACTTGCATACAAGGTGAGAAGAACCTCAACGCCCTTTTGAGCAACCAAAAGGAAGTTGTGGCAAAGGAAGGAATTGGGTATGCTCCTAAGCCCAAGAAGAAGAAGAATGACAAGACAAGGCAACCACCCCCTCTCCGACAATCCTTTGTGAAAGAAGGAGAGGGCACGTCTACCAAGAAGAAAAGTGGTGGTGTCAAGAAAAACTCCACCATACCATCAAACATGGCCGGCGATTTTAATCCCTCATATGTTTTATGCCGTGCTAGTGATGGCCATGTGTTTGCTAAATTTGTTGGTTCTTCTTATGAGTACATTGAATGGTCCATTTGGGTTCCCAAGACCCTTGTCACTAACCTCAAAGGACCCATTACCAAATGGGTACCTAAATCCAAGCATTGATCTATTGTAGGGGTTTGCTTCCGGTGGGGGATCATGGTTGCTCGATAGTGGAGCCACAAATCATATGACCGGAAGCAAAGACTTGGTGGTGGACGTGCATCTCGGTTCATCTATGGCCACCAACGTCGAATGGGGTGATGCTTCATCTTCTAAGGTATTGGGACTTGGCAAGGTTGTTGTCTCTCATGATCTCACGATCGAGAAAGTCATGCTTGTTGAGTCCCTTGTATACAATTTACTTTATGTTCGCCAACTTGCACTCATGGGCTTTGCTACATTCTTTGATATTGATTCTGTGGCCCTCTTGTGGAGCAAGACTCTTAAAGTAGCATATGTTGGGCATGTCGAGAACGGCCTTTATGTGGTTAACTTTTCGAAGCAACCCACTAAGGTCGCGACATGCCTAATGGCTAAAGTTGATGTGGGATGGCTTTGGCATCGCCGTTTGGCCCACGTCAATATGAGATCTTTGCAAAGTCTTCTCAAGGGGGACCATGTCCGAGGACTAACAAATGTTAGCTTTGCCAAAGATCGTGCTTGCAGGGCGTGCATTGAAGGAAAATTACATGAGAAGGCTCACCCTCCCACGACTGTCATCTATTCAAAGAGACCTCTAGAGCTTCTCCACATGGATCTCTTTGGGCCTCCCACTTTTGATAGTCTTGGGGGTAGGAAATATTGCTTGGTGATTGTGGATGATTACTCAAGATATACCTGGGTGTACTTCTTCAAGAAGAAGAGTGAGACCCAACAAACCGTCATCAACTTTGCAAATGAAGCTCAACGACAACATGAAGCAAAGATTTTGATGATCAGAAGTGACAATGGCACCGAGTTCAAGAACTACACCTTGGATGAGTTTCTTGGTGATGAGGGGATCAAACATCAATATGCCGCCCCGTATACCCCTCAGCAAAACGGTGTTGCGGAGAGAAAGAACCGAACCTAAATAGATGCTGCAAGAACCATGATGGCTGAATTCAACTCTCCATACACTTTTGGGCCGAAGCCATCAACACCGCTTGCCATGCGTCAAATCGTCTCTATCTCCGCAAAGGCTTGAACAAAACTCCGTATGAGATTCTTACCGGTAACAAGCCCAATCTCAAGTACTTCCGGGTGTTCGGGTGTAAGTGTTTCATTCTCAAGAAAGGTGTTCGTTTATCTAAATTTGAATCTAGAGCTCATGAGGGCATATTTGTTGGTTATGCTACAAACTCTCATGCTTACCGTGTCCTCAACAAGTCCACTGGACTCATAGAGGAGACGAGTAACGTAGAGTTTGATGAAAATAACGGCTCCCAAGTGGAGCAAAGTGGTACTTGTGATGCAGGTGATGAAATTCCTCCTCAAGCCATAAGAAGAATGGGTGTTGGATATATCCTACCCGTTGAGGAACCCCTTGTGGCCGAAGGAGAAGGACAATGTTCCACTCAAGTGGAACCATCACCTACCCAAGACCCACATGCTTCCGAAGAACAAAGTGAAGTCCCTCAGCCTGTTGAACAAGGCCAAGTGCAAGATCAACCTCAAGTTGGTGAAGAACCACCAATTGATGCACAAGGCCAAGTTCAATCCCCCGAGCAAGATCAAGGTCAAGAGGAAGCTCAAGATCAAAATCTTGCTCATGATGACGCTCAAGATGATCAACTCAATGCTCCTCAGTTATCTCTTGAAGAGCAATTAGAGCGTCGTGCTGCAAAAGTTGCCTCCAGGCTTGCTTCCAACGAGCATCACATCGAGAACATTTTAGGAAGCATCAAAAGGGGGGTAAGCACTCGTAGACAATTAGCAAACTATTGTGCTCATCAAGCTTTTGTCTCCTTTGTTGAACCTAAGAAGGTCTATGAGGCGCTCGAGGACCCTGACTGGCTCAATGCCATGCATGAAGAACTCAATAACTTCGAGCGCAACAAAGTGTGGCGTCTGGTGCCAAGACCAAAGGAGAACCATAATGTCATTGGAACCAAATGGATCTTTAAGAACAAGCAAGATGCCCATGGTATTGTCATCCGCAACAAGGCACGTCTGGTGGCTCAAGGCTACTCCCAAGTCGAGGGTATCGACTACGGTGAAACTGTTGGGGAACGTAGTATTTTAAAATTTTCCTACGATCACGCAAGATCTATCTACCAGATGCATAGCAACGAGAGGGGGGAGTGTGTCTACGTACCCTCGTAGACCGGGAGCGGAAGCGTCAAGTGACGCGGTTGATGTTGTCGAACTTCTTCGCGATCCAACCGATCAAGCACCGAACGTACGGCACCTCCGCGTTCAGCACACGTTCAGCTTGATGACGTCCCACGAGCTCTTGATCCAGTTGAGCTTCATGGGAGAGTTTCGTCAGCACGACGGCGTGGTGACGGATATGATGTGTTCACCGGCGCAGGGCTTCGCCTAAGCTCCGCGACGGTACGACCGAGGTGTGATTCTGTGGAGGGGGGCACCGCACACGGCTAAAACAATTCAACTTGTGTGTCTTTGGGTGCCCCCCTGCCCCCGTATATAAAGGAGCAAGGGAGGAGGGGCCGGCCAACTCTCCTGGTGAGGCTAGGGAAGGGATTCCTACTAGGAATAGGATTGCAATCCTATTCCTAGTAGGATTCACCGAAAGGAAGAAGGGGGAAAGGAATAGGAGAGGTGGCGCCCCCCCCCCCAATCCTAGTCCAACTAGGATTCCTAGGTGGGGGCGCCGGCCAGCCCTATGGGCTGCCTCTCTCTCACCCTTTAGGCCCACTATGGACAATCCCCTCTCGTAGGGGGTTCCGGTAACCCCCTCCGGCATTCCCGATAAATCTGAAACTTTTCCGGTATACTTCCGGTGTCCGAATATAGCCGTCCAATATATCAATCTTTATGTCTCGGACATTCCAAGACTCCTCGTCATGTCCGTGATCTCATCCGGGACTCCGAACTACCTTCGGTACATCAATACTCAAAAACTCATAATACCGATCGTCATCAAACGTTAAGCGTGCGGACCCTACGGGTTCGAGAACTATGTAGACATGACCGAGACTCATCTCCGGTCAATAACCAATAGCGGAACCTGGATGTTCATATTGGCTCCTACATATTCTACGAAGATCTTTTATCGGCCAGAACCGCATAACAACATACGTTGTTCCTTTTGTCTAACGGTATGTTACTTGCCCGAGATTCGATCGTCGGTATCTTTATACCTAGTTCAATCCCGTTACCGGCAAGTCTCTTTACTCGTTCCGTAACACATCATCTCGTGACTAACTCATTAGTCTTTTGCTTGCAAGGCTTATTGTGATGTGTGTTACCGAGAGGGCCCAGAGATACCTCTCCGACACTCGGAGTGACAAATCCTAATCTTGATCTATGCCAACACCACGAATACTTTCGGAGACACCTGTAGAGCATCTTTATGATCACCCAGTTACGTTGTGACGTTTGATAGCACACAAGGTGTTCCTACGGTATTCGGGAGTTGCATAATCTCATAGTCATAGGAACATGTATAAGTCATGAAGAAAGCAATAGCAGTTAAACTAAACGATCATAGTGCTATGCTAACGGATGGGTCTTGTCCATCACATCATTCTCCTAATGATGTGATCCCGTTGATCAAATGACAACTCATGTCTATGGCTAGGAAACATAACCATCTTTGATCAATGAGCTAGTCTAGTAGAGGCATACTAGGGACATACTGTTTTGTCTATGTATCCACACATGTATTAAGTTTCCGGTTAATACAATTCTAGCATGAATAAAAGACATTTATCATGATATAAGGAAATAAATAATAACTTTATTATTGCCTCTAGGGCATATTTCCTTCAGTCTCCCACTTGCACTAGAGTCAATAATCTAGCTCACATCGCCATGTGATTTAATACCGATAGTTCACATCGTTATGTGACCAACACCCAAAGGGTTTACTAGAGTCAATAATCTAGTTCACATCGCTATGTGATTAATACCCAAGAGTAATAAGGTGTGATCATGTTTTGCTTGTGAGAGAAGTTTAGTCAACGGGTCTGTCATATACAGATTCCTATGTATTTCGCAAATTTCTATGTCTACAATGCTCTGCATGGAGCTAATTGCTCCCACTTTCAATACGCATCCAGATTGATACTTAGAGTCATCTGGATTTAGTGTCAAAGCTTGCATCGGCGTAACCCTTTACGACGAACTCTTTATCACCTCCATAATCGAGAAATATTTCCTTAGTCATCCAATTACTAAGGATAATTTTGACCGCTGTACAGTGATCTACTCCTGGATCACTATTGTACCTCCCTGTCAAACTCTTGGCAAGGTACACAACGTGTTTTGTACACAGCATGGCATACTTTATAGAACCTATGGCTGAGGCATAGGGAATGACTTTCATTCTCTCTATATTTTTCTGCCGTGGTCTGGCTTTGAGTCTTACTCAACTTCACACCTTACAAATCAGGCAAGAACTTCTTCTTTGACTGATCCATTTTGAACTACTTCAAAATCTTATCAAGGTATGTACTCATCGAAAGTCTTATCAAGCGTCTTGATCTATCTATATAGATTTTTGATGCTCAATATGTAAGCAGCTTCACCGAGGTCTTTCTTTGAAAAACTCTTTTCAAACACTCCTTTATGCTTTCCAGAAAATTCTACATCATTTCCGATCGACAATATGTCATTCACATATACTTATCAGAAAGGTTGTAGTGCTCCCACTCACTTCTTGTAAATACAGGCTTCTCCAAAAGTCTGTAAAAACCATATGCTTTGATCACCTCATCAAAGCGTGTATTCCAACTCCGAGATGCTTGCACCAGTCCATAGATGGATTGCTGGAGCTTGCATAATTTGTTAGCACCTTTTGGATCGACAAAACCTTCTGGTTGCATCATATACAACTCTTCTTTGAGATATCCATTTAGGAATGCAGTTTTGACATCCATTTGCCAGATTTCATAATCATAAAATGCGGCAATTGCTAACATGATTCGGACAGACTTAAGCATCGCTACAGGTGAGAAAGTCTCATCGTAGTCAACTCCTTGAACTTGTCGAAAACCTTTCGCAACAAGTCGAGCTTTGTAAACAGTAATATTACCGTCTGCGTCGGTCTTCCTCTTGAAGATCCATTTATTTTCGATGGCCTGCCGATCATCGGGCAAGTCAACCAAAGTCCATACTTTGTTCTTATACATGGATCCCATCTCAGATTTCATGGCTTCAAGCCATTTTGCGGAATCTGGGCTCATCATCGCTTCCTCATAGTTCGTAGGTTCATCATGGTCTAGTAACATGATTTCCAGAACTGGGTTGCCGTACCACTCTGGTGCGGAACGTACTCTGATTGATCTACGACGTTCAGTAGAAACTTGATCTGAAGTTTCATGATCATTATCATTAACTTCCTCACTAATTGGTATAGGAATCACTGGAACAATTTCCTGTGATGTACTACTTTCCAATCTGGGAGAAGGTACAATTACCTCATCAAGTTCTACTTTCCTCCCACTCACTTCTTTCAAGAGAAACTCCTTCTCTAGAAAGGATCCATTTTTAGCAACGAATATCTTGCCTTCGGATCTGTGATAGAAGGTGTACCCAACAGTCTCTTTTGGGTATCCTATGAAGATTTACTTCTCCGGTTTGGGTTCGAGCTTATCATGTTGAAACTTTTTCACATAAGCATCGCAGTCCCAAACTTTAAGAAACAACAACTTTGGTTTCTTGCTAAACCACAGTTCTTAAGGCGTTGTCTCAACGGATTCAGATGAGGCCCTTATTTAACGTGAATGCAGCTGTCTCTAATGCATGACCCAAAATGATAGTGGTAAATCGGTAAGAGACATCATAGATCGCACCATATCCAATAAAGTACGGTTACGACGTTCGGATACACCATTATGCTGTGGTGTTCCGGGTGGCGTGAGTTGTGAAACTATTCCACATTGTTTCAAATGAAGACCAAACTCGTAACTCAAATATTATCCTCCACGATCAGATCGTAGAAACTTTATTTTCTTGTTACGATGATTCTCTACTTCACTCTGAAATTCTTTGAACTTTTCAAAAGTTTCAGACTTGTGTTTCATTAAGTAGATATACCCATATCTGCTCAAATCATCAGTGAAGATCAGAAAATAACGATACCCGCCGCGAGCTTCAACAATCATTGGTCCGCATACATCAGTATGTATGATTTCCAACAAATACGTTGCTTGCTCCATAGTTCCGGAGAACGGAGTTTTAGTCATCTTGCCCATGAGGTATGGTTCGCAAGCACCAAGTGATTCATAATCAAGTGATTCCAAAAGTCCATCATTATGGAGTTTCTTCATGCGTTTTACACCAATATGACTTAAACGGCAGTGCCACAAATAAGTTGCACTATCATTATTAACCTTGCATCTTTTGGCTTCAATATTATGAATATGTGTATCACACGATCGAGATCCAACAAACCATTTTCATTGGGTGTATGACCATAGAAGGTTTTATTCATGTAGACAGAACAATAATTATTCTCTAACTTACATGAATAACCGTATTGCAATAAACATGATCAAATCATATTCATGCTCAACACAAACACTAAATAACACTTATTTAGGTTCAACACTAATCCCGAAAGTATAGGGAGTGTGCGATGATGATCATATCAATCTTGGAACTGCTTCCAATATACATCGTCACTTCATCCTTTAACTAGTTTATGTTCATTATGCAACTCCCACTTCGAGTTACTACTCTTTAGCAACTGAACCAATATCAAATACCGAGGGGTTGCTATGAACACTAGTAAAATACACATTAATGATCTGTATATCAAATATACCTTTGTTCACTTTGCCATCCTCCTTATCCGCCAAGTATCTAGGGCAGTTCCACTTTTAGTGACCATTTCCTTTGCAGTATAAGCACTTGTTTCAGGCTTGAGTTTAGCTTTGGGTTTCTTCACGGGAGTGACAACTTGCTTGTCATTCTTCTTGAAGTTCTCCTTTTATCCCTTTGCCCTTTACTTGAAACAAGTGGTCTTGTTAACCATCAACACTTGATGCTTTTTCATGATTTCTACCTTCGCCTACTTCAGTATCGCGAAGAGCTGGGAATTCCTTTCGTCATCCCTTGCATATTTATAGTTCATCACGAAGTTCTACTAACTTGGTGATAGTGACTAGGGAACCTTTTCAATTACTATCTTATCTGGAAGATTAACTCCCACTTGATTAAAGTAATTGTAGTACCCAGACAATCTGAGCACATGCTCACTGGTTGAGCTATTCTCCTCCATCTTGTAGGCAAAGTACTGTCAGAGGTCTTATACCTCTCGACACGGGCATGAGTATGAAATACTAATTTCAACTCTTGGAACATCTTATATGCTCCGTGGCGTTCAAAAAGTTTTTGAAGTCCCGGTTCTAAGCCGTAAAGCATGGTGCACTTAAACTATCAAGTAGTCATCATATCGAGCTTTTGTCAAAACGTTCATAACGTCTACATCTGCTCCTGCAATAGGTCTGTCACCTAGCGGTGCATCAAGGACATAATTCTTCTGTGCATCAATGAGGATAATCCTCAGATCACGGAACAATTCCGCATCATTGCTACTAACATCTTTCAACTTGGTTTTCTCTAGGAACATATGAAAAATAAACGGGGAGCAACATCGCGAGCTATTGATCTACAACATAGATATGCTAATACTACCAGGACTAAGTTCATGATAAATTAAAGTTCAATTAATCATATTACTTAAAGAACTCCCACTTAGATAGACATCCCTCTGGTCATCTAAATGATCACGTGATCCAAATCAACTAAACCATGTCCGATCATCACGTGAGATGGAGTAGTTTTCAATGGTGAACATCTTATGTTGATCATATCTACTATATGATTCACGCTCGACCTTTCGGTCTCCAGTGTTCCGAGGCCATATATGTATATGCTAGGCTCGTCAAGTTTAACCCGAGTATTCTGCGTGTGCAAAACTGGCTTACACCCGTTGTATTTGAACGTAGAGCTTATCACACCCGATCATCACGTGGTGTCTCGGCACGACGAACTTTCGCAACGGTGCATACTCAGGGAGAACACTTATACCTTGAAATTTAGTAAGGGATCATCTTATAATGCTACCGTCGTTCTAAGCAAAACAAGAAGCATAATAAGATAAACATCACATGCAATCAAAATATGTGACATGATATGGCCATCACCATCTCGTGCTTTTGATCTCCATCTCCAAAGCACCGTCATGATCACCTTCGTCACCGGCTTGACACCTTGATCTTCATCGTAGTATCGTTGTCGTCTCGCCAACTATTGCTTCCACGACTATCGCTACCGCTTAGTGATAAAGTAAAGCAATTACATGGCGATTGCATTTCATACAATAAAGCGACAACCATATGGCTCCTGCCAGTTGCCGATAACTTTACAAAACATGATCATCTCATACAAAACCGTATAACTCATCATGTCTTGACCATATCACATCACAACATGCCCTGCAAAAACAAGTTAGACGTCCTCTACTATGTTTGTTGCAAGTTTTACGTGGCTGCTACGGGCTTAGCAAGAACCGTTCTTACCTACGCATACAAAACCACAACGATGTTTCGTCAAGTATGTGCTGTTTTAACCTTCACAAGGACCGGGCGTAGCCACACTTGATTCAGCTAAAGTGAGAGAGACAGACACCCGCCAGTCACCTTTAAGCAACGAGTGCTCGTAACGGTGAAACCAGTCTCGCGTAAGCGTACGCGTAATGTCGGTCCGGGCCGCTTCATCTCACAATACCGCCGAAGCAAAGTATGACATGCTGGTAAGCAGTATGACTAGTATCGTCCACAATCTCATTGTGTTCTACTCGTGCATATCATCTACGCATAGACCTGGCTCTGATACCACTGTTGGGGAACGTAGTATTTTAAAATTTTCCTACGATCACGCAAGATCTATCTATCAGATGCATAGCAACGAGAGGGGGGAGTGTGCCTACGTACCCTCGTAGACCGGGAGCGGAAGCGTCAAGTGACGCGGTTGATGTTGTCGAACTTCTTCGCGATCCAACCGATCAAGCACCGAACGTACGGCACCTCCGCGTTCAGCACACGTTCAGCTTGATGACGTCCCACGAGCTCTTGATCCAGTTGAGCTTCACGGGAGAGTTTCGTCAGCACGACGGCGTGGTGACGGATATGATGTGTTCACCGGCGTAGGGCTTCGCCTAAGCTCCGCGACGGTACGACCGAGGTGTGATTCTGTGGAGGGGGGCACCGCACACGGCTAAAACAATTCAACTTGTGTGTCTTTGGGTGCCCCCCTGCCCCCGTATATAAAGGAGAAAGGGAGGAGGGGCCGGCCAACTCTCCTGGTGCGGCTAGGGAAGGGATTCCTACTAGGAATAGGATTGCAATCCTATTCCTAGTAGGATTCACCGAATGGAAGAAGGGGGAAAGGAATAGGAGAGGTGGCGCCCCCCCAATCCTAGTCCAACTAGGATTCCTAGGTGGGGGCGCCGGCCAGCCCTATGGGCTGCCTCTCTCTCACCCTTTAGGCCCACTATGGACCATCCCCTCTCGTAGGGGGTTCCGGTAACCCCCTCCGGCATTCCCGATAAATCTGAAACTTTTCTGGTATACTTCCTGTGTCCGAATATAGCCGTCCAATATATCAATCTTTATGTCTCGGAAATTCCGAGACTCCTCGTCATGTCCGTGATCTCATCCGGGACTCCGAACTACCTTCGGTACATCAATACTCAAAAACTCATAATACCGATCGTCATCAAACGTTAAGCGTGCGGACCCTACGGGTTCGAGAACTATGTAGACATGACCGAGACTCATCTCCGGTCAATAACCAATAGCGGAACCTGGATGTTCATATTGGCTCCTACATATTCTACGAAGATCTTTTATCGGTCAGAACCGCATAACAACATACGTTGTTCCTTTTGTCAAACGGTATGTTACTTGCCCGAGATTCGATCGTCGGTATCTTTATACCTAGTTTAATCTCGTTACCGGCAAGTCTCTTTACTTGTTCCGTAACACATCATCTCGTGACTAACTCATTAGTCTTTTGCTTGCAAGGCTTATTGTGATGTGTGTTACCGAGAGGGCCCAGAGATACCTCTCCGACACTCGGAGTGACAAATCCTAATCTTGATCTATGCCAACACCACGAATACTTTCGGAGACACCTGTAGAGCATCTTTATGATCACCCAGTTACGTTGTGACGTTTGATAGCACACAAGGTGTTCCTACGGTATTCGGGAGTTGCATAATCTCATAGTCATAGGAACATGTATAAGTCATGAAGAAAGCAATAGCAGTTAAACTAAACGATCATAGTGCTATGCTAACGGATGGGTCTTGTCCATCACATCATTCTCCTAATGATGTGATCCCGTTGATCAAATGACAACTCATGTCTATGGCTAGGAAACATAACCATCTTTGATCAATGAGCTAGTCTAGTAGAGGCATACTAGGGACATACTGTTTTGTCTATGTATCCGCACATGTATTAAGTTTCCGGTTAATACAATTCTAGCATGAATAAAAGACATTTATCATGATATAAGGAAATAAATAATAACTTTATTATTGCCTCTAGGGCATATTTCCTTCAGAAACCTTTGCCCCCGTTGCTCGTCTTGAATCCATTCGTTTGTTGCTTGCCTATGCTTCCCATCATAACTTTAAGTTGCAACAAATGGATGTGAAGAGTGCATTTCTTAATGGTACCATTAATGAGTTGGTGTATGTTAAACAACCCCCGGGGTTCAAGGATCCTAAGTTCCCCAATCATGTGTATCAACTTGATAAGGCACTCTATGGCCTTAAACAAGCCCCACGAGCGTGGTATGAGCACCTTACCGAGTTGTTACAAGATCGTGGGTTTGAAATTGGGAAAATCGACCCCACTCTTTTTACTAAGAAGGTCAAAGGGGAGTTGTTTGTATGCCAACTATATGTTGATGATATTATCTTTGGTTCTCCTAACAAGGCTTTCAATGATGAGTTCGCCGCACTCATGACCACACATTTTGAGATGTCCATGATGGGAGAATTGAAGTACTTCCTTGGATTTGAGATCAAACAACGAAGAGAAGGCATCTTCATCAAACAATCCAAGTATACTCAAGACATGCTCAAGAGGTTCAACCTTAGTGATGTCAAGCCGGCTACTACTCCAATGCCAACCAAATGCCAACTTGACATTGATCCCAATGGTAAAGCGGTGGATCAAAAGGTATATCGCTCTATGATCGGATCCTTGCTTTACCTTTGTGCGTCTAGACCGGATATTGTGTTGAGTGTGGGAATTTGTGCACGGTTTCAAGCCTCACCTAAGGAAAGCCACTTTGTGGTTGTCAAGCGAATCTTTCGATATTTGGCTCATACCCCAAACTTTGGCTTATGGTACCCAAGAGGAGCAAATTTCAACCTTGTTGGTTTCTCTGATTCTGACTGGGCGGGAGACAAAGTGGATAGGAAGTCCACCTCGGGAGGGTGCCAATTTCTTGGTTGCTCTCTTGTTAGTTGGTCTTCCAAAAAGCAAAGTTGTGTATCTCTCTCGTCCACTGAAGCAGAATATGTGGCCGCTGGCAGTTGCTGTGCTCAACTCTTATGGATGAGGCAAACTTTAAAGGATTACGGTGTCACTTGTGACAAAGTGCCTCTTTGGTGTGACAATGAAAGTGCCATCAAGATTTCTCTCAACCTGGTGCTTCACTTCAAGACGAAGCATATTGAGATTCGATATCACTTCATCCGGGATCACATAAGGCAAGGAGAAATCGAGCTTCACTATGTCAACACTCATGATAACCTTGCAGATATCTTCACGAAGCCTCTGGACGAAGCAAGATTTCGCGAGTTAAGGCATGAGCTAAATATCATCGATTTGAGCAATGTGGTTTGAATCTGTGCACACACTCCTCACACTCGACATAGCTATCTTGTCTAGATGTAGGCATGGACTTAGGGGGAGTATTGTTCTCTCAATGAACTATTCCTCCCCTTATTATGCATAAACTAACCAAATCTTCATCATTTGCCATACATAGTTGGCTTAAATGCTTCAAGTCGAGTTTGGATCATGGGCCCAAGGATAATTCTTCGCGGTGCCATATCTATAAAACTCAAACATAGGTGGCCTCGGCCACCGCCCTCTTATGAGGAATTTGTGTTACGTGTTTTGCTTATGCACATGGTGTTTTTACTCTCTCTAGTGCTTAAAACCTCATCTTTTCGTGCATTTTCTTGGGAGAGCGGTACTACCGTAATCGGTTACGGTACTACCGCGGAGGACTTGCGGTACTACTGTACCTCCGGCACGGCAGTAATTTTTTACTGCCGCTGGTAGGGCGGTACTACCGCCCGGTGAGCGGTACTACCGCGCAAGCGGTACTACCGCGATGACCGCGGTACTACCGCACATATCAGAACGTGTGGGGGTTATAAGCAGGCAGGGGGAGTTCCATCTCCTCCATACCCATTCACTCCTAACCCCCACGTCGTCCCTGTCTCTCTCTCTCTCAAGAACGCCGCCGGAGGACCTCGCCGGATCTCCTCCCTCGGGCACTCTTCTCGCTTTCCGACCGGTGGGATCGTTCCCCACCACGTCCTCTTGCCATGGATGCAGGTTTCTCCCCTTTTTCCCTTCTTCTTATTGCCTTGCCTGAGTTTATAGGGTTAGGGGAGATGCTTAGTGCTTTCTTGTGTTCTTCGTGATCTTATCCATGGATGCTTAGGTTGTGGGAGAGTGTTTGTACTCTAGAAATATGCTTAGAGTTGTTGCTACGAAGTTACTTTGATCAGCCGTAGTACCGTGTGTCGATCTAGTTGGTAGTTTCTAGATCTGTTCTTCTCAGATCTGTTTCGTGCGGTACTACCGCTGGAGAACCGCGGTACTACCGCACGATGTAATCCAGATCTGATCTGACCTGAGCGGTACTACCACTGTCCTCAGCGGTACTACCGCTCGGGCGGAAGTAAAAACTGTAGTACTGCGTGCCGAGCGGTACTACCGCAAACCGTTACGGTACTACCGCGACCCAATGCAGTACTACCGCTCCGCATGCAGCACTAAGTTTTTAGTTCCGCCCCCTCGGGCGGAAGTAAACTTTTAGTATTGCTTGCCGAGCGGTACTACCGCGACCCTATGCGGTACTACCGCTCCGCATGCAGTACTAATATTTTAGTTCCGCCTCTTCTGGCGGAAGTAAAATTTTACTACCGTAGGGTATGCAGTACTACCGCATGTGACATGCGGTACTACCGCTTACCCTACGGTACTAATTTTTTACTTCCGCAAGGGTCAGCAGTACTACCGCTTGGATCATATGTTCTTTTGTAGCATGATCTCTTTTCTATTTCCCTTGGTTTCTCGTGTCTTTCGAGGTTTTGGCATTGATTCTTCTTGTATGTGTGTTGTTGTGGTTTTGTGTTTGTGATTTTAGGTGGTGGCTCCGGTTTTGAGGGTCGTCGTACCAACCCAGTCCGTGACACCGGTTCCAAGCGCCTGCGTACCCCAAGTGATGTGCCAGAGGGCTCCAATCCCCAGCGCCGGTACAAGACTTCAGCCAACAAGCGCAAGGAATCATCAATGTCTATGGAGGAAATGCCTGCTGGTGAGTTCATGTCTCGAAGGAAGATCAACCCGTATGGAGAACCCCGTGAGCACTTTCCTGGCGATGATATCTTCTGGACCAAGCAACAGTTTCGCATCTATCATGAGGTGCTCAAGACCAAGGCCAATCTCTATGTGGATGCTCACTGGGTGGATGTGGAGCACATGAGGAAGGATAAGAACCGGGCATACTTTGCAGAAGCCCTTGATTTGATCGAGCAGCTGGGTCTGGAGCACATCATGACATTCCAGAACGACTTTGACCCTGAGCTTATTGCGCAGTTCTATGCCTCGGTCAACTTTCAGGCCAAGGAGGATCGCCCCATGACTTGGATGACCCATGGTCACAAGATGACCTCTACTTGGAAGGAGTTCATGGATATTCTTCAGCTTCCTGATGAGGGTCTCCATAACCCAATTGGTTTTCGGCCTCACGCCAATCCTGAATCAGCAAACAAGGACAAACTGCTTCCATTTTATGAGGAGAAGACCCTTGCTAGTGGCAAAACAACTTGGGTGCTGAACCCCTTCTTGGACATCATGTATCGGATCTTTCGCAACACTCTGTTCCCTCGTGTTGGCGATAAGGACAAGGTCCATGCCTATCTGGTTGATATGCTTCTGATGTGTCAAGAGGCTCGCTCCGCCCAGGCTGCACCGCTTGACATTTCCCACATTATGTGGAATGAGCTCCGTTTTGCCATCTACTCTCGCAAGGTACCCATCTATGGTCCATACTTATTTCTGCTCATCTCCAAAACTTGGGAGAAGTTGTATCCAGAGGAGGAGTTCGAGGCCGACTGCTACCGCCATGATCCTATCCGGCTTCATGTCAAGACTCGTTGGGCCAACACCACTACTCGTGCTCAGGCTGCTGCTGCCCAGATGGGCACTGAGGATGAGCCTGTGGAGGAGACTGCTGATGTCCGCTCTGGCAGATTTGCCCCCTCTTCTTCCTCTGCAGTGGAGAAGCCTTCTTGGGCTAAGAGGCTACAGCAGAAGATGAAGGCCCTCTTCTGCATGCAGGCTCAGGGGCAATACCGTGCTCATGTGACTGACAAGAAGACACGTCAGCGGGATAAGAAGATTCTGGCTTTGTATGGAGAGGAGGTTTCCAATGGATCGGAGGACAACATCACTCCTGAGGCTACCTGGATGGCTCGCCAGGGGTACAAATGGTCAGAATCTGATGAGGAGTTTCAGCCAGAGCAGCAGGGATCTGATGATGAGTATCAGGAGGAGCAGCAGCAGGGGTTTGATGACGAGTATGACGACTGAGCTTCTCCCGGGCTGCCACCCGTCTTCGTGTCCTCTTTTACCCTTTGTGGTGTCTCAATGACAAAGGGGGAGAGTGATTTGCCGTCTTGTGTCTTGTGTGTCTTGTTCGTGTGTTTTTCGTTGAACTTGGTTTATTTTGCGTGTTTCTGCGAGACTATCATATGGTGTAAGACATATGCCCCGTTATCGTTAAACTTATTAACATTATGTCTTTAATGTTTATCCTGTGCAGTTAATGTCATATAGAGTATCTCGTGTGTAGAGTATAAGGGAGCACTATACCTAGTATGTGTGCTGTGCAGTTCAAAGCACAATCGTATGAAGGCACACATCCAGGGGGAGCTCATCTACACTCTGGGGCTTGTATTGCATACTCTATTGCTTCTTTTCTGTGCAAATCTCGTGTTGTCATCAATACACCAAAAAGGGGGAGATTGTAAGGGCATATTTCTCCCTAAGTAGTTTTGGTGATTGATGACAATGCATTTGCGGACTGATCATGTGCTCTAAGCTCATACAGGTATATCTCCCTTATGGCACAAGACGATTGCTTGCCCCTCGGATTCTATGAAGGACGGTGTTTTCTTTTTGCTCCCTGTCGGTGGCTTTGAGTAATAGGAAAGCCGTACTATTAAGAGGGGGTCCGCGTCGGAAAGGTTTGGGTAGAATCAACACGTACACATCTTTCTCCCTCACCACCTTTCCTTGCTTCTCTGGAGGTCCAACCGGTTATCTTTCGTTCTTGCAAATCTGTGGCTTATGTACTGATCAACAGCCTAGCAAGCGGTAGTACCGCTCAACCAAGCGGTAGTACCGCGCAGTTACACGGTAGTACCGCCTGCCGACACGGTAGTACCGCGTCCCCAGAGCGGTAGTACCGTGTATCTGGCCCAGGCGCTGAGCCTAAGTACAGAAGTGGATGCGGAAGTAATTTTTTACTTCCGCATACAACGCGGTAGTACCGCTTAACTTAAGCGGTAGTACCGTTTCGCGTTTTGCTACTACCGTTTTCCCCTGCGGATGTAGCCACGGATGTAATTTATTTCATCCGTGGTTGTCAATCATGTCGCAATCTTTTGCCTACGCGGTAGTACCGCTTACCAAGCGGTAGTACCGCTCAGCCAGCGGTAGTACCGCAACTCATGCGCGGTACTACCGCTCTCTGCGGGCTGAAACCTCCAATATCGGTTGGATTTGTCCCCCCACTATATATAGGGGGTCTTCTTCTCCAAGAAGACTTACCTCTTCCCCCACTACTCCATTGTTGCTCCAAAAGCTCCATTTCTGCCCGATCTCTCTCCCTAGCCAATCAAACTTGTTGATTTGCTCGGGATTGCTTGAGGAGGCATCGATCTACACTTCCACCAAGAGATATTTGATTCTCCCCACTAATCCCTTGCGGATCTTGTTACTCTTGGGTGTTTGAGCACCCTAGATGGTTGTGGTCACCTCGAAGCCATATTCCATTGTGGTGAAGCTTCGTGGTTTGTTGGGAGCCTTCAAGTTGTGGAGATTGCCCCAACCTTGTTTGTAAAGGTTCGGTTGCCGCCTTCAAGGGCACCACTAGTGGAATCACGGCACCTTGCATCGTGTGAGGGCGTGAGGAGAATACAGTGGCCCTAGTGGCTTCTTGGGGAGCATTGTGCCTCCACACCGCTCCAACGGAGACGTACTTCCCCTCAAAGGGAAGGAACTTCGGAAACACATCCTCGTCTCCTCCGGTTCTACTTGTGGTTATTTCTTACCTTTACTTTTGCATGCTTTACTTGTTTAATTCCTATAGCATGCATGTGTAGTTGTTGTGCATCTTTATCTTAGTTGTCTTCCTAGTAGAATATCTAGACAACTTATTTTGTCGCTTATTTTTAAGTGGTTAAGAAAAACTAAAAATTGTTAGTTGCCTATTC
>LR738715.1:893695435-893766504 GCA_902687465.1 Secale cereale
GTCCTTTTATATGCAAACATTCATCTTATTGTGTTTTCTTGAAGTTTAGGATATGCCGGACCTACATAACAATATAACATACAGGAATCCAATCATGACTAACTTTATATGCCTATATGACTACTCTACTAATTGACGTAGTACATTGCCCGAGCTGAATAATCCAAATAGGTGAAGTACGAGTGGCACAATGGATCAAAACACCAGCACATCACATCTAAGATACTGCTTCCTGAACAGTTACTGACAAATGGGTCTCATTGTCATAAAACTCATGATTCACAATATTAATTTCTGCAGTGACACAATATAGACTGTACCTTCCAATGTTGAGTTTAGTCGCTTCCTCTTAGATTTTCCTGCATTGACCAGCTTATCCCTGAAAATACAGTTGAATGAGTCAATATATAGCTGCACCTTTAATATATGTGATACTTATATAACAAGCCTATATATACAATTAGGTGTGCATATGCAGATAAGCTGTAGTTTCTTTGGTAACACCAGCAAATATCTTACACATCATCCTGCATCTGCACCTCAACTCCCTCGAGGTGCTGGCGAATTATCTCTCCAGTAGCTGCCAGTATCTCAGAACTTCTATTTCTTGTTTCAGACTTGATCTTGGTTTGAAACCTTCCCAGCACCAGCAGTAACTCATCAAAAGCCCTGGTTACAATCAAGAAATGAAATTGGACCAACCAACAATATCAGATTTGTATTTCTGTATACAACCTAAAACGGACCTGTTTAGGTAGTTATCTGGGCATTCCACAGGTTCTTTGTCTGACATTATAGTTTCTTGTGTTCCTGAATGAATTAGTAATGACATATTAGTTTTGAGCTGCAACTGTTAAATCAACGCAAGAAGGTAATCAACTTTACCAGAAGTAGCAAAAGGAACAGGCGAAGGGAAGCGCCGTTTGCCTCTTTTACCCTCTTTTAGATGTGATTTCCTATCCAGATTTTCTGGAGGAGATTTACCAGGACTGTCTTTATCTGAAAGCCATTTGCGAGTTTTATATCCTGCACATGGAGAACCAGTTACAAATAAGTAACACATCACAGGTAAACAATCTTTGGATATATAACAATGTAATTTATAAATCTCCAACGGCATGAGGGAAAAGCTTGGCTCGCGTTATTATTTTCCAGAACTAAAGTGGTCAAAATACTATACTTAAAGCACTTAGCAAAACACAGTAATGAAACGCATTTAAAGTAGCATGCATGCACATGACAGAATATGCCACATGTTGCTTCTATTCCATTGGGATGGCTTCTCATGAGCAAGCACTTCATACCAAAGTTAATAGTGAGTGTACATCTTAGCATACCAGCAAACATGGGAGTCCTTTGGAGAGCCCTAACCTTAAAGCCACAGTAGGATTATTGGTGGGTCTGGCACTGATAGTGATTGATCAACGATTGCTATGACAATTCTGTGGAAATAGAGCTGATGCAATAGTAGGACTATTGGACATAGTTAAAAAAAGGCGCGCCTAGGCTCTATGCGATAGCAAAACGCTCAGCACATAATTGCGCTTAAGCATACACTTTGCTTAGAAAAGCGCAAGGCGGTGGCGAAATGCACAATTAACGCCTGACTTTTTTTTACTTTGCTATTGGATGCTCTGACCCCAATGTTTAAATATTTTTTCAGGGAAAAGGCAGAAGCTCTGCCAATAGTGTTTAACTGGTAATGGACGCATAGAGAAACAGTCGATTTATATATGTAAATACATAAAGAAGAATGTGTTCTACATGAGTACTGTCCTCATGCAGAACAAAAGTACATGAGTACTCTGTAAACTTGGGGCTACATGAGTACTCTGTAAACTAACACTGTCACCTTCGGTTCTACAAATGTGGCGATAAATCTGAAAGGAACAAAACATACTCTAGAAAACTACTGTTTTGCCTGCATAAAGTATCAATGTGTATTGACAGTTGCAAAGTTGATATTCTGACCTTTCCCAAAGCTTGGAATAGAAATTTGAGCCATTTCATCTTCAGTTGGCGAAATGGGTGAAAGATCTGGTTGTTTTTTGTTCTCTCTTTCTTCTGAAGAATTAGGAGATTCACTTTTAGGTAACTCATAGGTTTTATCCATCCCGTCCTGGGTATCAGCAGTACATGAATGAGTGACAAACAGATGAGTTACTCTGTCACATGAGTACAGACAAAAAAAATACTATGGCTGTGAAATGATTCATAGATGTGGAAAGCCTACCGATGGCTCAGACCCTGGATCAGAAGCATAGGAACTTGATCTTGACCTGTTCACACTTTTTGGATACTTGGGGCTGTATGCGTCATCATGTAGCACTTTACTTCCATGGTGGTAGCCATTTACATTAGTTGCAAAAGTAGGACTTACAAAGTCATCTCTCATGTCTCTGAATCTGTCTGCCAATGGACTGGCAAACTTCTCTCCAAGTTTACCATTTATCTGGGGGTTTGCCTCATTGTCCCATGGGTACCTTTTCGCTTCAGGTGATGGACTAGCAGCGCCAGATGGTTTGCCATTTATCTGGGGACTTGCCTCATTGTCCCATGGGTACTTTTTTGGTTCAGGTGATGGACTAGCAGCGCCAGGTGGTTTACCATTTATCTGGGGACTAGCCTCATTGCCCCATGGGTACATTTTTGGTTCAGGTGATGGACCAGCACCAGCAGCACCAGATAGTGGCGAGTTAAAATCATTTCCCGCTGGTTTATGTGCCTGAGGGCTTCTGTCTGAAGCTTTGCTCAAATTAGAATTCTCCTTCCGGTGAGGCAATGAAGAGTAATTTTCCTTGCTCTTTGATGAAATATTCTGCGAAGAGAGCTTATTTTCACCCTCATTCAGTGTCGTGGGCAGCAACTTCTCTGACAACTGCATCTTCTGAGGTCCAACTTTAGCCATTCCATTCAGCCGTTTCTCCCTTGTAGGGCTTCTAGAATGGCTCTCAGCAGTTTTTCCAGTTCGGGACAAAGAGGAAAAGGAGGTGGTTTTCTCTCCCTTATTCTCTGATGGTGCATTTCTAGAAGATAGCTGTCCTTCCCTAGCATCCTGTGTGATCTTGTCAGAAATCCTGTCAGAACAATGGACCTTCTTAAGCTCTACTTTAGCCTTCCTATTTGAGCTTCTAAGATTTCTCAAGCAGCCAGGGTTACCATTTGCAGATTTCCCCACAGTTTTGGGTGTGCATTTCTCATCAAAAACAAACACACTGTCCAGTGTTTTCTGCTTGGGTGCAGAACGTGAAGTAGACAATGGTTTCTTTGCACTCTGGCTCTTATCCTGCTTCTTGGAGGCTGCTGGTGCTTTCTTGCGACCCAAGGTGCGAGTAACAGGCCTCACTTCAACTACTTGTGGAGTATCAGAATCTGACTCAATTGGATCAGAGGATGGTTTGCTCTTTGCATAGGTAGCTGTTTGACAGTTGAGAAGATCAGGTGTCTTGATAATATCAGGATAACGTGACGTGCAAACCTTCTTGATGCCTAAAGATGGTCCATTGGTTGTTAGACTTTTAGGTTGGTCATCAGGTGTCTCATTGTCTTCAGGGTTTGGTGAAGCAACAGCCTGCTTGGTTTGTGATGTGCCAAGGATCCCCCACAGCTTCATCCTGAGCACTTCGCTGTTGGGCTTGGTCTTATCTGCAGATTCCACTTGGCGCTTTCCTTGTGAATTCACGAAGGATGTCTTCTGCAGTTGGTCAAGCTGGCTGCCTTGTTCTTTTCTTGTTCCAAAGGAAAAGGTTCCGGTTTGCTCACGTGCGTGGTCATCAGGTTGTGATAGAGAAACCTTAACATGGGCAGCTCCAGGTGCCTCTGTAGCAGATCCCCCATGGTTTGCAGCTTCTTGTGAGACCCGGAGTGAAGCATTATTCGCTTTCGGGGGTCTAGATCTTCCATCAGTTCTCTGAGACGGGTTCCTCTCGAATGCAGGGGCAGCATCTCTGCCTCTTGATACAGAACCTGACCTTGGGTGAGGGATGCCAATTGATACCTTGGGAAATTTACCAGATGGATACTGTTTGCTGGCCAAACTCCAGTGATCACTTGATGTAGCCTAGACACATCATAATGCATGAGTTGTTAAATAGAACAACTAAACCTGAAACAGGAAGCACATCCTACAATTTAGCACAGGAAAGAAGTTGCTACTCACCTTCTGGATATTCGGCAGCTTGATCTCCGTCATTGCAGCTTCTGGGATAATCAAAGACCAGATTAACTAGAGGTGAAGCTGGTAAACAGGAGAACAAGAGCATTAGGTAAGGCTCCACCAATGTTGAAGCATCTTTTATTTAGGATCAAATTAAGCTCCACAGAGATGCAAAAATACAATATATATGAGACTATAAACCATGCCTGAGACTGAGACCAGATTTAGACATGAACAGTAACACAGAAGACAGAAATTGTGCAAGATACTCTTGTCAAGTGTAACTTATGCCAGGTCTGAATTGCCATATATGCAGCAGTAATTAAAATGAGTCAAATGGAACAGGCTGCTAGCTGAGAGTAAGAGCATACCAACCAGATCAGACTTAGCCTAGTCTGAGAAATACTAGCTAGGACTAGCCCCTTGTAAGCCTATCTAGAATTAATGGCAGATTGGAAGTGACAGGTGCAATGCAACTGCATCATATACATTGGGCTAAACGTGGTCTCAGCATTCAGAGATCGACTTCCAGAAGCAATGCATACAGCTTAGGCCGTCAGATAACTTAATAACTCGGGAAAATGCTGGGACAAAGCAATACTAGTGGCACATTTGCAAGACGTGCGGCAGCCAAGCTAACCCAACCTAACCGCGTGCACAGAAGCATCCCAACACAGGGATTCATGGAAGATCAGGTGCTTGACTGACGGCAACCAGCCGAATGGAACCGAGCAAACCATGGCCAAAACCCAGTCGCGGTGAGCAAAACAAATCCGCAACAGCAAGCGCGCGACGCGATGGAGGTGAAATTACAGCACGTAGATCAGGAAATCCAGATTACGGGCGCGCGCCTGATTCCAGCCCCTAAATAAACCCTAATGGGACCTTCCGTGCGGAACTGAGCCAATCCAACGGAGGATCTGAGACCAATACCTTAAGGTTTGCGGGTCTCTGGCGGCGACGGCCGGTCGCGCGCGGCGACGAGGGGCGGCGCTCCCTGACTCCCGCGGCGGTGCGCGGTGGACTCGGCGGGGAGGCGGGGGGGTCGATCTGGGCCTGGAGAGGCGGCTTCTCGGCGGGTAGTCGCGCCGGCGACCAGCCGGCCGGCGGTGGCGGTGGCGGAGGCCGGCGGAGGCTAGGGTTTCGCGGAGAATTGAGGATGGAAGCGAGGATTCAAAATTGAGGTCGCAGTCGCAGTCGCAGGGAAGGAGAGGGGAGAAGAAGGCAGGGCACCACTGATTTCGTTTCCTCGATAGCCCGCATCAGTGCAGTGGTTCGACAGACTTGTATCCTCCACACACTCCTGGCTCATGGGCCCAATGGGTGAGGCCCACACTTACTTACAAGGCCCAAGGCCCACGCAACACAAGGCGCACCGGCCCATTCGTACACAAGCTCTCACTGCCGCCGGCTACTTCGCTCCCCCCTTTCTATCGAGGCCTCTCAGCTTGTTGAACTATATCACCGTGAGGAGATTTTATGGAGGCAAAGAGCTAGAATTGAATGGTTAATGCATGGGGACAAAAACACGTATTTTTTCCATCTACGTGCTTCTCGACGTAGGCGCAAAAACCAGATCAAAGCGCTGCAGCGCCAAGATGGGCAGTTAACAGAGAACAAGGAAGAGATGGAGGCCTTGACTACAGACTTTTACAGACAGTTGTATACGTCAGAAGGGGTCCAAGGAATGGAGCAGGTCCTAGATACGGTACCCACAAAGGTGACAACTGAGATGAATGCAATGTTGAATGCCCCCTACACTGCAAAGGAAGTAAAAACCGCGCTCTTTCAGATGTTCCCAACAAAGGCACCTGGCCCAGATGGATTTCCAGCACACTTTTTTCAGCGCCATTGGGAGGTCTGTGGGGAGGAAGTCACAAAGGTGGTCCTTAGAATTGTCGATGGGACTGAGTCAGCAGAATGCATCAATGAAACCATCCTGGTACTAATCCCAAAAGTTAAGAACCCCACCCTTCTATCTCAATTCCGTCCGATAAGTTTATGCAATGTTTTATATAAGATTGCTTCTAAGGTAATCTCTAACCGCTTGAAAGTGGTTCTCCCTGACATAATTTCTGAAGAGCAGTCAGCCTTTGTCCCTGGAAGAATGATCACTGATAATATTATAACTGCTTTTGAATGCCTGCATTTTATGAAGAGGAATAAAGCAAAGAAACATCAGTCTTGTGCTCTAAAACTAGATATGATGAAGGCGTATGATAGAGTGGAATGGCCGTATTTAAGGGCAATCATGCTAAAACTTGGATTCACTGAAAGGTGGGTAAACATAGTTATGAGTTTGGTTACTACAGTTAACTTCTCAGTGTTGTTCAATGGGAGAAGACTGGAGGGCTTCAAACCATCACGTGGAATAAGACAAGGGGACCCAATATCTCCATACTTGTTTTTGTTAGCAGCAGAGGGCCTGTCGTGCCTGATTAAATCAAGAAGTGAGTCATCCAATTTGGAGGGGTTACAAGTGGCACCCACGGCGCCACCGGTGAACCACCTCTTATTCGCTGATGACAGCCTGCTGTTCTTCAAAGCAAATAGTGGTGGAGCTGCTGAGGTCGCCCAAGTCTTGGATATCTACTGTCAAGCCACAGGTCAAAGAATCAATCATGAGAAATCCTCTATCTACTTCAGTAAGGGTGTGCCCGAGAGCACCAGGGCTGAGGTTAAAGCCACCTTACATGTTCCAAACGAAACCTTAAATGAAAAATACTTGGGCATGCCTTCTGATATAGGTAGCAGCAAGAATGGCGCTTTCAAATATTTAAAAGACAGATTGTGGAACAAGGTGCAAGGCTGGATAGAGAAAACCATGTCTTCGGCAGGGAAAGAGGTTTTGGTAAAGTCAGTGGCACAGGCAGTTCCAGTATACTCCATGTCATGTTTCAAACTCCCTCGAGGCTTGTGTGAACATTTGAACAAGCTAATCAGGAAGTTCTGGTGGGGTAGCAAGGAAGGGAAACGCAAGCCACATTGGGTTTCATGGAAAGATATGACTCAACCAAAAGGCATGGGGGGCCTGGGCTTCAAGGACTTTGAGCTCTTCAACTTGGCAATGCTTGCTAGACAGGCCTGGAGGATCCTGTAAAACCCTAACAGTCTGAGTGCACGGTTGCTTAAGAGCATTTACTACCCTCAGGGAACCTTCCTGGATTCCACCGTCGGCAGCCACCCAAGTCAAGTATGGAGATCTATAATTGAAGGGAAAGACATTTTGAAACAAGGACTAATCCGGCGTATAGGCAACGGCAGGACCACCAGGGTTTGGGAAGATAATTGGCTGCCACGAAACGAAATGATGAGGCCGTATGGAAGCCTAGCTGCCAATCCTCCACAATTGGTCTCTGACTTGATAGATTCCACAACAGCAACATGGAACAGGCAGCGGGTTTCGGCCGCCTTCCTGCCAATGGACGTAAGGATTATAATGGGGATTCCGGTGTGTACAAGTAATGTGGAAGATTTCTGGAGTTGGAGCCACGAAAAGAATGGGATCTTCACAGTTAAAAGTGCATATCGTATGTTGGTTGCCACAAAGCAGAGAAGAGAGGCTTGGCTGGAAGGCAGAGCAGGCACATCAAGTACTGCTGATGAAGAAGGGGCGTGGAAATATCTATGGAGAGTTCAGGTTCCAGCTAAGTTGCGCATGTTTTTGTGGAGACTGTCGAAACAATCTTTACCAACAAACGATGTTAGAGCGCATCGACATATGGCAAATGACAGTTCATGCAGTCTGTGCGGCGCTCAAGACTCTTGGAGACACTCCTTAATCGAATGCACGGTATCAAGATGCACATGGGCACTTGTTGATGATGACTTGGCGCAGCAAATAGCGGTGATATCTGAACCGAACGCAAAACAGTGGCTTTTCTCGCTAATGGAAGCAGTACCGGCGGACCTTTTTGTTAAACTCTCTGTCACACTTTGGGCCATCTGGACATCTAGGCGCAAGGCTATCCATGAGGGGATATTTCAAAGTCCACAGGCCACGCAGGGGTTCATTGCAAGATATCTGAAAGAGATTGAATTAATCAGTAAGCCAGTGGGGGTTCATGACGGAGGCCGAGTTGGGGTGCAGGGGATGAGAAACACTCAACGACCCAAGGCTCCTCCGCAGGGTTATGCAAAGATCCATGTTGACGCAGCATGTAGGAGAGGAATTGGAGGTGCAGCGGCCGCGGTCTGCCGTAGTGCGGACGGTATTTTCCTGGGAAGCTCAGCACTTGTTGTGGAGGGAGTTGATGATCCTTTCATTCTGGAGACTATCGCATGCAGGGAAGCGCTATCTTTGGCGCAAGATCTCAACCTCCAGGCGCTAGTGATAGCGTCCGATGCAAAAGAAGTTGTGGGATCAATAAACGGGGCATGCCATGGAACTAATGGAGCCATCGTTCAAGAGATTAATAAGTTAGCTCTTTCTTTTAGTTGTCTTTTTACTTTTGAAAGTCGTTCTGTTAATGTTGAACCACATAGACTAGCCAAGCATGCTCTCTTGTTAGGGAGGGGACGCCATTTGTGGCTTGATCATTCCCACAATGAGAGAAGTATCCCACACTCTGTGGAATTTGATGAATAAAGCTTGGTTTGATGCTCAAAAAAAAATATCTTCTCGGATGGGCGACTCAAAGAGTGATAACATCGTTGCCTCACTCCAATTGCAGCCTCTGCACCGAAGCTCTAGAGTATTTCTTGTAGGAGTAGCATTGATTGATACCATGAATAAGGTGTTTTCAAGTGAGTTCATTGCAATCCTTAGTTATAGGAGTTACTTTGCATTTTCTTTGATCCTAAATCCAAGTCAGCATACCTGTAATTAATTGTTATGAGTATGAATGAAGTGACAGGTGTTCCTAAAGAAACTCTGAAGGTCTGTCAGCTCTAAACCCCTTCCAGTGATGACAGTAGCCGAACTGTCTCTTGGCTTTCCCAAGTAGCTGATTCTATATGTAAACTAGACCAATGAGTGAGGACTTGTAGTAAGGATCTGTTGCGTTTCTTGATCAGCCTTCTCTCTGGGACTTTCTTCTGGCATGACATCATGTATGTTTAACAATGATGGCACGGTTGCACTAGTGAATAGTAGACTATGGTTTGAAACATGAATGTTAAGTTGAGGAACATGGCACATGGGGCGAGCCAGGCTTGTAGCTGGTAACGCCAGTCGATATGGAGCTAGACTAAATCTTACCAGAATGGTAAAGGGTCTAAAGAACTTCATGGAGAGATTTGGAAAAAGGTTTGTTGACCACATAAGTCTGGTCATAGGGCTGAAGTTTCAGATATAGTGAATCTCCCACAACAAACTCTATGAATGTTTTATTCTTATCAACATCAAATTTCAACAAACTCTCTTGCAGCCAACTATCCAACTCGGCATGTGTGTCATGCAGGGGTTGTGCAGTTGCCCCAAAATGGGCCCATGCCCATAGATGGCCTTCAAAGGAGTACACCCGAGTGAAGAATGAAAGTTTGTATTGTACCAGAATTATGTTTAGACTAACTGTTGAGAAACTAGGCAATTTTTTGATTAATTTAATCCACAAGTAAATCACTAGCATGGCATTGACACAAATAATGGCATACTGATATTCAAACATGCAGACACATACTATGCTAACTGCAGACAGATCTACATATAACGCTAGCATGGCTAAACAGAAAATAGCCGGAGCGGGATAAACGAGTTATACCCTCGAGTAGGCCATGTAAAAGTCGCGGCGGAGCATGGCTGGCATGCCAATGTCCAAGCCCTCACACCGCGGAGCGATCGAGAGGAGCTCGCACGCGGTGGCGACGGTGCTCGCCTCGGTTCCTACCTCATGTCGCGGTTCCCATGGTCGTTGGTGTCGCACAACGTCAAAGGTGCAACGAAGGTCGGGTGGGAGCAAAGGAGGCTCGATGTGGGAGGAATCAAGTGGGAATTTGCGGAATCGAAGATCCCGTCAGGGCGGCGACCAAGCCAAAGGGAGGACGAGACCGGCGAGATCTAGGCCCCGTTGAAGCCCGCAACAGTAGGAAGGAAGGCGCAGACGAGCCGCAATCCCCACTTCACAGCAGGGGCGACCTAAGACAAGGTGTCAAGAATTCTAGACTTTCACTGACCGACTGCTCCTGCGCTACACACATCCTCTACTCGGCTAACTCCCGCCGCCTACAACCTTCACCGATCTGCCCTAATCAGATTATCACACAGCTGATTAGGATGCAGATGGCCCCGTTTTCCTGATGCTCCAGTAATGGATTTTTTACGGTGCTACGGCGGGCTTACGCCGGCCTGAACCATTTTCATTATAGATAAGAGTAAGATACAACACGTCGGGTACAACATAAGCATCCAACACACACACAACAAGACACAAGGAACCACAGAAGGAGAATCAGAAAAGAGCTAGGACAAACAGCCAACACCAAGAACTTAGCACCCAACACCACTGGCTGGACCGAGAAGAGCGGAAGCAAGCTTTGTCGAATTAGTCGAAAGGAGATCCGTCACCGAGAGGACGTAGAGAAGAAGTCGCCAGCTGCCCTGCGAACACTCAGCACCTTGAAGAGCTAGGAAGTCGCAACCACTGTCGAAGGGCATCCCATTGCCTAGCCACGTCGCAGCAGAGAGAGCCACAGACCGTGCTGAAGGGCAATGTTCCACCGAGACAACCCTGCACCTCCTCTAGGCCACACCATGGCCACCATCATAAATAGAGAGAACCAGGGCACTGTGCAAGGCAACAAAACCTCAAACACCCTCGAAGGGCACTGAACACCGAGACCTCATCGCCATCATGAGCCCCCGAGAGATAGGTCAACAACCATCAGCACCAAGATGACCAAGGGATTGGTCGCCGCCACAGATCACTTCCACCGCCGCCACCCTACCCACCAACAACCCAACAACCACTCCAACCCAAACATCAAGCTACCAACCGTGGAACCGTGGCTCCCAAAAACAACGCCCCAAGAAGGAGAAACGACGTCAAGACACCGTGGTTGTTCGATCCATAGATGGATCTAAGGCTTTCGCCCGAGGCACGCGATTGAGCAGGCAACGATAGCTTTCCGATGACGCCTTCATGAAGGGGAGCGGCGTTCGTAGACGTCGCCGCTATCGTTGTCGACAAGGTCGACACAAGGCTTTCACCTGAAGCATCATGTCTCAGTCATCTCCGTCGAAGCTACCATCTAAGCCCAGCAGCTCGAGACCTCCCTGCCCTCGTACCAGTCTGCGGCGAGTGTCCCCACTAGGACTAGCACGAGGCTTCGATGACACCGAATCTCACCTCGAGTGTAATGCCCCAGATGGAACACTTTCCCTATATGGCAATATATAAACTTTGGCTTCATCAATTCCATTCCGGGTTCTTCTTTTTTTCGGGTTTAGTCGTTTTGTTGTGTGCGTGTGTGCATTTCATTCATGTCATGTTGTCATGTGCATTGCATTGCATTTGTGTTGTCCCTTGCCTCCGGTCCCACTCGTCTCTTCCCGTTGTCTGTTTCGAGTTCCGACGCTCTCACACGTGCCCATGGCATCCCCGGGTCTTCTTTCGTATGTGGTCGTGTAACATTTCCAGAATGGCGTGAGACTTGTCGTGCGATGTTGTTTTGGTACGTGTAGGCCGCCTGTCAAGTTTCGTCGCGTTTGGAGTTCGTTTGGTACTCCAACAGTTAACCTAGTGGGCTAAAAGTACCTCTTCTTTGAGGCCCAAGACCCCCTCCACATCAGCCCACCAACCCAGCACAACCCTTCCCATCATCTCGGTCGTCGATTTGTGATCGCGTGGCCGAAAACCGCTCCCCATTTGGACTCTCCTAGCTCCTTGTGCCTATAAAAACGTCCCCCTATGCCATTTTCGTCCAAAAAAACCCTAGCTCCACTCCTCCCTCCACCGAGTTCGCGCCGCCCGTGTCCAGCGACCTCCGCACCAATCGCGAGCGAACACGTGTCCAGCCGCCGCTCCACACCGCGCCGGCCCGCGCGGCCCGACGCGGGCCCGTCGCCGCCGCCCTCCAGGCCCGTCCCGCCGCGCGACCTCCATTGCCCCGCGCTTCGGCCTCCGCGGGTCTCCCTCGTCGGTCGCCACCGCCGGCTGCGCGGCCTCGCCGCCGGCCCGTACTGCCCCGCCGTCGCCGGGCCTCTGCCACCGCGCCGCCCCGAGCTCAAGAGCTCCGGCCGCCGCCCTCCGGGCCCGACCCCGCCGCTGCCTCCGGCCGGCCTCGCCGCCCCAGGCCTCTACGTCGTCGGCCACCTTCCCCGTCGGCCTCCCGCCGGCCGGATCGAGGGCCGCCGCCCCTCGCCGCGACCAGATCCCGCCGCCGCGAAGCTTCGTCGAGCCGATCCAGAGCTCCCGCGGGCTGGAAACCCTAGCAGGTTCCCGGGTCCGCGCCCGCGCCCGTTCGCCGCGACCCGCAACCCGTTTGACCCGGCCCGATCCGCCGTTGACCAGATCTGAGGTTGACCCCGTTTTCCTCTAAAGTCCTTTTTGTTCTTTGTTGTCTGATGGCATTTTGTTATGACTATAACTTTTTGTGTGTATGTCCGAATTGTGCATATGATATGTCAAATTGATCGTGGTGATGTGTACTATGTTTTGTTCCATTGTGTCATGCTTGTTTGAGTCCATCTAGATGTCTTAATCATCATGACAAGAGTGCTACTTGATATAAACTGCTGCTACTAGTTATTTTCATGCCATGTTTGAGATGTGATAACTTGGTGCATGTTTATCCAAATGAAGCAAATGATATGTCCAAATGTTCATCATGAGATGCTCTACATGTTGGTTGCTATAGCATGCATGTTAGAGTTCATATTGCCATGTTTATCCCTGTTGCAAAAGTGCATGTGGCTGTTAGGCTTTGTAACTTGTTATGAGATGCCTAGTTGAGGAGCTCGTTGCTATTGTTGTGTTTGCCCCCATGTCGCATGCTCATATGTTTTAGATTCTCCATCATGTGATCTTTGCTGTGGTGCAAACCTTGCCATGTTATGCCTTGAGGTGACTTAAACATGCTCGCAAACATGGCATGATAATGTTACTGTTTTAACACTTAGTGAAATTTCACTAAGTCTGGAATCTGTTTTATCCTGATGCTATGTTTGCTTGATGCTCTAGGCAAGTCCATGTTAGTTTTGGGGTGACCATTGATCATTCCTTGTTGTATATGTTGTTGTCTATCCATCCATGCCCTCACTTGCTCATTTGGGTTGCTGTAGCCTATTTAATTCTTGCTCCCAAGTTGCTATAAAATATTACTGTCATGTTTTTAGTGTCATGATCAAAATGTTGTAGCTTGTTGCTATTGATCCATGCCTCCTATGAAGTTGCTCCAATGGAGTTGTTTGCTGAAGGATATGTCTACTTAATGTCCATGCTTCTTGTCACCATGTTTGAGTGCTGTAGAATATATATTTCTTTCTCCAAAGTTGCTATGTGGCTGTTAATTTCAGCTTTGCATTGTTTCTTGTTTCGGGTGTATCTTTTAGTCCGTTGCTCCGTTTTGAGCGTGCCCTACATGAAAATTGTGTGTTTTTGCATGTAGATTCATAATATCATCTTGTTAACATGTTTGAAGTATGTTTGCTAGATGTTTGGGTGCATTTTGCACCGTTGCCATGCTTAACTTGTTTTGCTCATATCTTCTAGGCCGTAGCTCCGTTTTAAACAAACTTTGTATGAAACTTGACTAGAATTTTGTGTAGATCATCATGATGCATGTTAAATTGCTGTTTAATAACTTCAACTTAAGGTTTGTTCAGATCTGGACTAATTTCAACTATGCATATGAGGACTTACCGGATTTGTCTTAGGTAGTTTCCGGCCTCATTTAAACTTGTTGTTCTTATGTTGCTTCTCTGTGATTCCTACCTTGCCATGTTTTGCATCTTATATAGATCTGTCTTGCATCCTACTTGCTTGAGCATTTTGTCTTGTTCTTGTGATTGTTCTGGTGTGCTTCCTATGTTGTCATGTAATGCATCCTATGTGCATCTGCAGTGCATCCTAAGTGCATCATACATGCATCCTATAGGTTGTGCTTTGCACCTTGTTTGATTTCGTGCCTCGTGTGTTCTTGTGTTGAGTAGAGCCGGAAGCCGAGACCGAGGTCGAGAACGAGGTTACTACCGAGGTTGAGAACGAGGAACCGTCTTACGATCCCATCGACGACTCGACAGGCAAGATGACCTGACCTAGATACCATTACTATCTTTGCCTATTGCTAGAGGTCTCGCTCTTTAGCTTATTGCCTCGATGCCCATGTTTGTCTGTCAGCCTCCTATTGTAACCATGAATCTGTCTAACCACCCAACCTACGCAAACCTTTGATTGGCTACGTAGGCTTCGCTCAGCCCCTCTTATAGCATTGCTAGTTGCAGGAGAAGATTCGAAGATTCTTGCTTCATGTGGAAGCTTGTTGGGATATCACACTATATAAACTCTTTAATTAACTCATCTATATATTGGTAATGGGTGGAAGGCTAAGCCTCTTGCTTGGTGATTTGTTCCACTCATGCCGCCCTAGGAACCGTATAAACCGATGTTATGTTCCTTGATTTTGCGTTCCTCACACGGTTGGGGTTATGGGACCCCCTCGATAACCCGCTTAGCGATAAACTCTTCCAGCGAGGCCCGACTTTGGTACTCCATTTTCCTAACAACTAAAAACTTGCCGAGGGAGTAATTAACCCGAGGATTAATTAATCAACCCCCTGGGCCAGTGCTCGATTTGAGTGTTGGTCCAAACTACAGCCACTTGCGGTGCCACCCAGCTTGCTGGGGTCTTCGGTATCTGTACGTAGTGCTCATCCGGTCGTGGCCTGAGACTAGATGCGCGCGGCTACTGTCAGGGTGTCGGCACGCCGGGAGGTCTTGCTGGATTAGTTTTACCTTAGTCGGAATATCTTGAGCACGGGATTCCGAGAATACTCGGGTCTTCCCACCTTGGAGTTGCGACTCCGCGGATCGTGGGCTTGTAATGGGCCAAGTTGGAACACCCCTGCAGGGTTTTGAACTTTTGAAAGTCGTGCCCGCGGTTATGTGGCAGATGGGAATTCTTAATATCCGGTTGTAGAAAACTTGACACCATGTTCAGAGCACACTACCAGCGTGAGTAACCGTGACGGTCATTTTCCGAAAGGGGTTCGGGAAGTGAACACGATGGCGTTATGTTTGACGTGCTTAGATAGGATCACTTAGTGATCACTTGTCGCTCGTGGCACTTCTCTTCTCGCTCTTAATACGTAAGCTAGTGCTAGTGCAGCTGCAGCCTTTTATTCTTTCTTCAGCCTTGTTCCACACCCAAGGCTTAGATAGTTTTGCTACCCGGGAACGGGATTGCTGAGTCCTCCGTGGCTCACAGATTCTACACCACACCAGATGCAAGTACTATGGTGAACTACTCAGGTGACGACACAGAGCTGTACTGGGAGTACGATGAAGAACGTAGTCAATACTATGTGCACTATCCCGATGATCAGTAGTGGTTTCTACTAGGGACGATTCGAACCTGTGGCTTTATGTATTTGGTATCTTTCATTTGGATCTTCACCCGTAGTCGGGTTGTGATGTTATTTAGATGATGTTATGCTTATGTAATGTATTGTGTGAAGTGGCGAGTGTAAGCCAACTATCCTTTTGCAATTTCATCCCTATTTGTACATGAGTCGTGCAAAAATACCGAACTTGAGATCATTACAGAATGGGCTTATACCTTTAAGTCGTGCCTCGACACAAAGGAGATATAGTCCCATCCTGGGTATTGCATCGAGCACCTGCACAGCCGGAGTCAAGTTGGTGCCGACTACCCCCCACATACATGCCCTTGCCGCCGACCACACCCCACTACCGCCGTAGTCAGACTCCGTCAGCAGCATCCACCGCCGACCCCCTGGTCGTGGCCACGGCACCGCCGGCTGGCCAAGCAAGCAACAGAAAGCCAGATCCGGGTGCCATGGAGCACCCCAGACCTTCATGGCTGCACACCAGCACATCCAAGCAGCCTGTGCAGCCACACCTCGCTGGCCACCACCTGTGCCCATCGCCACCTGCAAGCTCGACGCCGCTCCAGACCGGCTCGCTGGACGCCCTGGATCCAGATCCAGCCACCAGGTCTTCCAACCGCTGCGTCGCTGCTGCAGCGTTACCCGCCATCGCCCCGCCTCCACCACCACCTGGCAGCACGCGCCGAGCGAGACCGCCGCCAACCACCGCCAGATGCGCCGCCGGCCCAGCGCCACACGTGGCTGCGCCTCGCCACCGGGACGGAGGGAGAGACGCCCCGCCGCCGCCGTCCCTGGGACCTGCGCGAGCTGCAGCGAGACGGGAGCGGGCGGGGGAGAGGACCTATGGCGGCGCTAGGGTTTGACCCCCCGAGTCGCCAGAGCCAGGCGAGGGGGGCTCCAGTGATGGATTATGCTAAACTAGCTAAAGCTTTAGCTGTAAGACACCGTCTGAACGTGATTCATATGCTACATTATGTCCATATACACAACAAACAGTCTGTTTATGCAGGCCCGCACTGAATTGCAGGGCCTCAAGAACTGATGACCAATCGGTTTCCAAGATTACTGTGACAGGGTACCACGGTCCTTGTTCCTGATCGAGTTAAAGTATTGCAGTTGGCCCATTTGCTGCTTTCCTTTACCACCTTTATCCTGAATCTCTGGTACCGGTCCAGTAGCTCAATAAATAAAAATTACAGATGCACCGTTCGTTTCCTTCAGGAGTGTTAGGCTCTGCGCTATGGTGAGATAACATCCTAAAATACAAATCTTGGTTTCCACTATATTATGAATCATGACGAATTAATTAAATTTAATAAAGGAAATACATGGTTGCTACTGTACATTCTAATTGCTCTTGACATTCTTTGAACTCGACACCTTTTTGTCTTTTTCTTATGTCCTGCTTAATTAGTATGCTAGCGGAACCTTTTTTTTTTTGCGTGTGTAGCGGAAGCTTTCTTCCCTGTGTTGTTACTTCTTACATCTATTTTTAAATATAAATCCTCAATTTTTTATTGTTCCGGCAAATAATAATTGGTGGATACAATTTTGCAGGGTTCAGTTTGTGCTTTTGCGGATTACACTAGTGCAGAACCGGGCAATTGCACCGGTTCATAAGGCCCTTTAGTGCCGGTTCCATAACCGGCACTAAAGTGTGGGCACTAAAGGGCAACCACGTGGCATTAAAGTGTGGGCACTAAAAGCCCGCCTACTAGGCCAGAGCGGCCTGCATACGACTAGAAACCCAACCTGTTGTTGGGTCAGGATGCAGGTCCGCAAAGGCCCAGTAGGCCCACAAGGCAGGGCATCACAGAATATGTAGGCCCAGTAGGCCTGCTTTGGAGAGGAGCTCGAGATAGCTACTTCACGGAGGGTTATAAATCAGTGCGGACGCCCCTCGGCCAGCGAGGTGAGACTAAACTTGCCGCACCGCACCTGCGCCAGCGCACCCCCTTTAGCACCGGTTCGTGCCAAGAACCGGTACTAAAGGTGTTGGAGGGGCCCCAGACTGACAACATCCTGCCACCACTCTCATTAGTACCGGTTTGTGGCACGAACCGGTGTTAAAGGTTCGCCACGAACCGGTACTAATGAAAGCGACCCGGCTAGCCGTTGGAACCGGCACTAATGTACACATTAGTGCCGGCTCAAATTCAAACCGGCACTAATGTGCTTCACGTTTGACCCTTTTTCTACTAGTGTTATCTCATTATTAAACAAGTTGCAGTTCCGTGTTGCAACTCTTCTGACTTTTGAAATATTTTTGGCTACAATTTTCTTCTACGTAATATATTTCTCTAGAGGTACAACGATTACTACTACATGCAGATCTAATACAAGGAAGGCCTTGATGGAGGCGCGAGAGTGGAAGGAAGTGCTCAGATGGGACACTCAATTACTTCAGTCCATCAAATCTCCGAAACATATTTCTAGCGCATAATAAATTGCTAATCTCCATCCTTAATGTGTATTACAAATGCTTTGTGTTAATACTTTTAAGAGTATCATATTATGTTGCACTACAAGTTCACTTGGCTTCACGTAAATAATTTGACAGATGAAAAAGGACAAGTTATTCCTGAACAAAGTGTCGATTTGTGCAATCATGAAATGTTAACTAAATATGGTTTTGAATTTTGTGCAATCATTAAATCGTAACTTAGAATGTTGAATATCTAACTGCATATTCATTCTTTAGCTACTTTCAATTTTCATCGTCAATGATTTCTAATATATACTTTAGCTGATAGATAAAGACATGAATTATTAGCAATTCATCGTGGCAAATATAGTTCCGTAGTGAAGCTTGAGCGTTGTGTCATCTGGATCATGACCATTGGTGTTTTCTCCATAGCAAAACATGAGCACTGGCGCAAACCAAACAATGTCCATCTAAAAATGTACAACAAAAAAAATAAAACATTCTTTTCATTAAAAACATGTGTTCAAAAAATGTTCCTTTTCCCGTAAAAAATGTGCTTTTCTAGAGAAATGTTCCAATTTTTTTTTAAAAATGTTAACTATTCTTAAAAAGAGTTTCAATTTTTACGAAAATGTTAGCTTTTATTAAAAATAAAAAAAATTCCAGGTTTAACCTTATTATGGATGTTTATTAAAATTGAATATAAAAAATTATGCACAATGGCACATGAAGCTGGTTGTTCCATTTTTTTCCCCAGTGCAACGCACGGGCATTTGTACTAGTCTGATAATGTTAAAAATGAGAATTTGTACCGGCGGGATACGAGTCAGTACTAAATCTATAGAAAGATGTGGATGTTCAAAATGAGCATAGTTATTTTCAGAAATTTTAAGCCGATAATGTGAGCCAGGTTCGTTGAATATTTTGTACGGCTCACCATCATATGAACTAAGCGATGACAACTTACATGTTTTATTTGAAATTTTGTAGGAGGAGGTCGATTGTCCTGGTAGGCATGACGGCTAGGACGATGATGGTGAAGCAAAGAAGGACATTGGGCATGCTAAATACGAGCACGAGGTGCTGGATAGGCATTGCAAGGTTATGACTTTTGGTTCACAAGAGGAGGCGTCCATGTTCCACAACAACCACGCGAAAGAGCATGGATTCAACATCAGAAGAGAGAAGGTGAAACGAAGGAAAAGGTCCTTCGGGAAGTATACGATACAGGCGGTTCGCTTGCTCTAGGGCAGGGAAATGGAAGAGCAAGTTCTTAAGCATGGAGTAGTGCAACCGCAAGCTAAGACATGAGAGTCATGCGAGTGCGATGCGTAATTGGCGGTGAAGTTGGACATATCATGTGTGCAATGAGACTGAAGGTACATACGTGTGACTGCTCCAGACATTCATGAAAGCAATGTGTTAGCAGAAGCCAAAGTCAAAAATCACAGATGGAGATGTTGCAATGATTTGAGCCATTCGGAATGTCCTTCCCAGTGTGTGCCACCGTCTTTGTTCATGGCATATAGAGAAAATATGCAGAGGCACCTCCATCATAAGTCACTGAGGGAGTTTAGGTCGTTGTCGTACTACTCCACTTCTCATGCCAATTTTGAGGAGAGATGGAGCGCTTTTGTTAGAAATGGCCGACAGAGAACACAGAAGAATGGTTGGACATGATGTACAGGAAGAAGAAACTTTGAGCAACCTCATATTTGTCTAATGGCTTTTTCTTGGTATGCGCACGTGCAGTAATCAGAGGATTGAACTTCTGAACTCTTGCAACCACCTTCACCTAGACCATGTAATGACCATAGTTGATTTGGTAGTGCACTATGAGAAAAGAACTGTATAGTTCGCCTCCGTGAAAACAAGGCACGAGACGACTGCATGACATCACAGTCACTACTAGTGGCAGTTACTGGTTATAAGGGCTCCATCTCTCGTCCTCCCGAGTCGCACCCGTGCGGCGGCTGGGAGGCCCCCAGACCTCGTCTCCCCCGACTCCACCTCTCGTCCTCCTCCTCCCTCGCCACCGCCCGAGGGCGCGGCCAGGCAAAGCCTAGCCTTAGTCGACGGCGGCTGGGACTAGGTGCCCTCCTGCTCGTGAGGAGCTAGCGCGGGCCGGTGCCCCCGGGCCGGAGCATGGCGTGCGGCCGGACATCACGATGGGGGTTGGCGGCACTCAGGCGATCCCATTCCCCATGGCAGGCGGCTTCAAGATCTGGGGCACCACGGTCACCAGGGTAGGCTGCGGCGCGGCCGGATCTGGGCTCAAGTGTGAGCTTGGTCTCCGGGTCACGGTCGGCGCGATGGAGAGTGCGACACGTCGGCAGCTAGACGTCCTTGACAAACCGAGCAACTCCGGGGGAAACCCTAGATCTCCATGGGATCGAGCGATGGCAGTACTCTTGCGCCGTAATCCCTCTTCAGGGCATCATTTTGGAGTTTGCTACGGTCGAAGGAACCAACGAGGCCGGCGGCATATACCCGGTGGCGCAACTGCCGATGAAAATCGCGCCGACTATGGTCATGGCGGACGATGGCGGCGTCTTTGATGTCGTTTCCTTGTCGAGGCATCATTGTTGCAGTTGGTGTCATCAGGCTCGGGATGCTCCGGGGGAAACTCTAGATCTGGGTCTTCCGGATCGGACGATGATGGCGTTCGTAGTAGCGCTTTTCCTCATGAGGGCATCGTTTTGGAGCAAGTGATAGCTGGAGGTGACAAGAGGAGGAGCGGTGCTTCATCACACACATTGATGGTGTCGGATCTCGATGGCATGGCGCTCTGGAGATTAGTCGTCTGATGTGCGGTGATGGACTCGCGCAGGAGGTCGACGTTGTCTGGCGTCGTGGTGGCGTTGGCGGCAGCTAGACCGGGCAAGGTTCATGAAGCAGTACAGCTCTGAAGATGGATTGATGGCAGGTGCCTACGGCGGCCTCATACCCGGCAGGCGTCCTGGTTGAGGAGCACGCCGGACTGGTGGGTGCCCATACCCAACAGGCGTCCTGATTGGGACCTCTGGTCTTAAATGTTAGGTTTGGCTGTGAGGTCTTGGTACTAGGCCCAGACTATCAGCATCCCTTAATCAATTGGATAGAAGTAGCGACACTTTTGTTGCCTAGATGGTGGCTTCAATCTTACTGTTGTATGACTTTGTAAGGTCTTGTGTGAATAATTAATAAAGTGGTTGCATGCATGCAGAGGCCGGGGGTCCTCCTCCATTTCTAAAAAAAATGTTACTGGTTATAAGGAGATTGAGAAGGTTGTTACACTTGTATTCACTCTGGCAAAATTTATATTTTTTAAGAAGAGCTGAAGAAGATCGCAGAGCTTTAGATTTTTAGGACACTTGTGGGAATTGAATCTCACACACCTTTATCGTAGCATGGAAGAATAACCGCAAATTTAGAATTAGTGTGGAGTAAACACTTTGAAACTCTAAAGAAATGGTAAAGTGCAGCTGCCGAAGGATGATTTGGAAAGGTCCTCCTAGGAAGCACATTCTTCATGTACTGAATCATCTCAAATTGTCTGAAATTCCTAGGTGTTGGGGTCCTTCAAAGGTTCTCGAAAATGGTGAGAGTGCTAAAGGGGCATATATATTATAATATTCAACATTAATTATGTCGAATATATATTTTTTAGGGACAACTATATTTGAGCCCTTAGTTGTGTCACACCTATTTGATTTGCCCCAAAATTAAAAAAAAACCTCGTTTCTGTCCAGCGCATTCCATCCTCTTATACTTTTGCCCTTTCACCGTTTGACCGACACTTTGAGAATTTCATAACGAATTCATACTAACTCCAAAAAATACAAATAAGATATCAAAAATGTTCAGAACAACATCACCTATATGTGCATGTCATTTGAATTCATGAAAAAAGTGTTCAAAAGCCCCCATCTTAGTTTGACCTCATATGATCTCAGCATGAATAGTAAAATTTAGAAAATGATAAAAAAAATCTTAATTTGTTTTGTGGCAAACATTGACAAATGTTTTGAGTGATTATAAAGTTTCATCATGAAATGACATTCGTGGGAGTCGTGGCAAAAAAAAAACTAAATTGATGCTCCAAAACAAAAGCATTCTTGGGTGCTGATTTCTTTGCCACAACTTCCATCTATGCCATTCCCTTATGAAACTTTCCATGCGCTGAAAACATTTGTCAATGTTTGCCAGATTTTCTTCAGTATTTTTTTATCATTTTTTAAAATTTTAATATTCATGCTGAGATCATATGAGGTCAAACTAAGATGGCGGCTTTTGCACATGGTTTTCATGAATGCAAATGGCATGCACATATAGGTGATGTTGTTCTGAACATTTTGATATCTTATTTGTATTTTTTGGAGTTAGTATGAATTCATTATGAAGTTTTCAAAGTGTTTGTCAAATGGTCAAAGGGCAAAAGCATAAGAGGAGCTAACCAGTTTGGACAGAAACGAGGTTTTTAAATTTAAGGACAAATCAAACAGGCATGGCACAACTAAGGGCTCAAGTGTAATTGTCCCTATTTTTTAAGATCCTCGTGTATATCAAGCGATGTTCTTGTCTTTCTTTTACCACTAAATCACTCTGCCTCTTCTTCTTCTTCTTCTTCTTCTTCTTCTTCTTGTTCTTGTTCTTCTTCTTCTTCTTCTTCTTCTTCTTCTTCTTCTTCTTCCATCCACTATCTCCACTTCTTCAATTCAAGCACCCATTCAAATACGAAGCCGTGTACTTGGGGGCTTCTATCTCTCTCCCTCCCTCCCTCTCTCTGCAGTTTAGGTATATTTCAGAATGTTCTTGTCTTAGCCAGGCGTGCAGACAGTTTTTTGTTGCGTCATGGTAGCTAGTCTCCTTCCCCCTCTCTCCTTCGCCCTCCTCTCTCTCTCTCTCTCTCTCTCTCAATACATATTTAATATGCATTATCGAAAAGCTAGGCGAACGATGATGCTACTTTACTGTTTGTCATGTCTTTGTGAAAGATAAAGTGATAGAGGGGAGGAGGACATATACTTGGCGGAGTAGGTGGCCACTTAGGTTGTTGTATGGTTACGGAGAACGATGATGACGGCGTTGATGGGTTGGGGGCAACGACATGTTAAAAAGCGAAAGGTATATTATCTTCATATATAAGATGCACTTTGCATTGCAATAGGAAAGAGTTTTTCCCGCTAGTCTTAGAGCATCCTCACACTATGTATTGCAAAGAAATTAATGCATCAGAAGTTCTGCTTAGTGGTATTCCTTTCACACTGATCATGTGCACTGAACTTTTTTTAGAGCTTCCCAATAAAATGCGAAGTGCTAATATAATCGCTAGCATCACCGCCGCCAGTGGACCGGTGTCGTGGGCGGAGTATGTAAGTGAGGTGGCGGCCGGTGTTTGGCTAGGGATATTTTGATCTCGGTCGATCGCTAGGCAGGATGTGCGCGTGGGTTGGTGTAGAACATTGCATCTGAGGCCTTGAATTGGATGGCAGACCGCGGAAGCAAAATTGGATGGAGGGTGTTGATTTTTTTTTGTTCGCTAATATAGCTGGCCTTGGGGTAATTTAAGTTTACAACCTTACCATACCTAGATTGATTTATTAGCATAATTACCATATTCGAAAGTTCCTGAGTTATGACCTTACCATACATGGATTGATTTATTACTATAATTATATATTTGAGATTTCTGAGTTTATAGACTTACCATAGGTGGATTAATTGTGATTGATTACCATAAACAGGTTGGGTATTGCCGGCCAGACGAGAAAAGAGGAAAACCGATGGGAGGGGTGGTGGGAGGTGGGACGAAGATTACCGGGAGTGATGCAACACGTTCTCCCTGTTGGTGAACTCCACTAATATATTACAAATGTGTACGGGTAGATAGAAACACTAAATACTGTTGGATGGTATTTCATTTCTTGTTATTTTGAATGTGTATGGCTCCCTGGAAGGTTGATGTAATGCCCCGGATGTGATACTTTCCCTTTTGAGCAATATATAATATCTCCGGTTTCATCAATTCCATTTTCGGGTTCTTCGTCTTTCGGGTTTTCGTTCTTTTGTCGTGTGCGTGTGTGGCATTCATTCATATCATGTAGTCATGTGCATCGCATTGCATTTGTGTTGTCGTTTGCATCCGGTTCCACGCGTTCCTCCCGTTGTCCGTTTTGCGTTCCGGAGCTCCCTCACGTGTCCGTGGCATCCCCGAGGCCTACTTTGGTGTTTGGCCGTGTAACGTTACCGGTTTGGCGCGAGACTTGTCATGTGTTGTTGTTTTGGTGTGTGTAACCCGCCTGTCAAATCTCGTCGCGTTTGGAGTTCGTTTGCTACTCCAACAGTTATTCTCGTGGGCTCAAAGTGCCTCCACTTTGAGGCCTAAGACACCCCTCCAACAGCCCACCAAACCAGCCCAAACCCCTCCCTTCATCTAGGCCATCCAATTCTGATCGCGTGGCCGAAAACCACACCTCATTTGGACAACCCTAGCTCCTTGTGCCTATATATTTGTCCACCTTCCTCTAATTTTGCCCCAATATGAGGAAACCCTAGCCCCCATCTTCTTCTTCCTCCAGCCACCGCCACCTCACCGGAGACTTCGCCGGAGTTACGTCGGGATCTCGCCGGAGTTCCTCCACCTCACCGGAATCCTCCACCCCACCTCACCTCCGGTCCTCCTCTCACCTCACCGTCGCCCCACGCCTCAGATCCGGCCGGGCCGGCCACCCCGCCACCTCGCCGGCCGGCCAGGGCGCTAGCTACCTCCTCCACAGAGTCACCGCCGCCAGGATCTCGATCGCCGCCGCTACGAGCTGCTGGAGAGGCCGAATCGATCGGATCCGCTCGGTGTAAGTTGACCGAGCCGCCGCGAGTTCCCCGAGCGCCCCGCCTGGGCCGGCCTCGCCGGCAGCGCGGCCCAGACGCCATCGCCCCACCGAGCCGGCCGCGCCCCTCCCTGGGCCTTCCCCGATCCGCCGGCCCAGCGCCTCCCGACCGCGTCCCGCATCGCTAGCAGGGCCGTCCCCGAGCCGAGGCCCAGCCCCGCGAGGCGCTCCACCTCCAGCGAGCGCCAGGCCGCGCCGCCTCCGCCAGCTGGGCCCTTCCGCCGCTGGGCCCGATCGCCGCCAGGGCCCAGTCCCGCACCTCCGCCGCCTCGCCAGCGGGCCGCAGCCTCGCGCCGCCGCCTCTCTTCGTCCACCCGGGCCAGATCCGCCGCCGCGGGCCCGTAGCCCGTTGTGTTTTTTTTCAGATCTGAGGTTGACCTCTAAAAATCCCTAAGTCCCAGTTTTTGTGTTGTCTGATGCATTATTCAAACTGTGATAACTTTGTGTGTGTTGCTCCGATTTGAGTGAATGAGATGTCCAGACGTTCGTGGAGACTTGTACTACATTCCATTCCATTGTGCCATGCATGTTTGAGTTCATCTAGGTGCTTAAAATTCTGTTGGAAGAGTGCATCGTGATAAAAACTGATGTTAGTGTTGTTTTTCATGCCATCTTTGCATAGTGAGAACTTGGTGCTCGTTTATCCGAATGATGCAAATGACATGTCCACGTGTTCGTCTTGCCATGCTCTACATGTTGAATGCTTAGACTTGCATGTTAGAATTAATCTTGTCATGTTTATCTTCGTTGCGAAGTGCTATGTGGCTGTTAAGTTTTGAGCTTGTTATGAAATGCCAACTTGAGGAGCTCATTGCTATCGTTGTGTTTATCTCCATGATGCATGCTTAGGTGTTTTGGAATCACCATCATATGTACTTTTATGTGGTGCTTACCACTTGCCATGTTTAGTTTTGAGGTGACTTAAACTTGCTCTCAAAGATGCCATGATGAAACTGCTGTCAATCCATGATAGTTTTGGGGTGACTCTTGATGATTCCTTGTAGTATATATTGTTGGCTATCCATTCATGCTCTCACATGCTTATTTGAGTGGTTGTAGCATATTTAACTTTTGCTCCAAAGTTGTAATAAATTACTGCTGTCAGGATTTTGTTGTCAAGTTCAATATGTCCAAGCTTGTTGCTATTGATCCGTGGCTCGTTTGGGGGTGCACCAATGAACTTATTTGCTGTAGGATATGTCTAGTTTATGTTCATGCTCTTTGCCATGATGTTTGAGTGCTGTAGCTTATTTATCTAGTGCTCCGAAGTTGCTATGTTGCTGTAATATTCAGCTTTCGCATGTTTATTGTTTTGTGTGTAACTTTTAGCCCGTAGCTCCGATTGCAGCAAGTCTTATATGAAACTTGATTGATTTTTCATGTAGATTCATAATATACTATTGTTATCATGTTTTGAAGCATTTTGCTTGAGTGCAATTTTTCCATGCTCCTTGTGCTCCCATAGTGCATAAGTCATGCATCCATCATTTTTGTGTGCGCATTGCATCTTGTTGATTCGTGCATTGTGTGGTTGTGTTGATTAGAGCCGGAAGCTGAGACTGAGTACGAGTACGAGCACGAGGTTACTACTGAGGTTGAGCACGAGGACCCCTCTTACGATCCGAACGACAACTCTTCAGGCAAGATGACCGAACCCGGATACCATTACTATTTTTGCCTATTGCTAGAAGTCTCGATCTATAGTTTTGCCTCGATGCCCATGTCTTTCATGTCAGCCTCCTACTTGTAACCATGATCATGTTTAACCACCCTACCTATGCAAACCATTGATTGGCTATACGTAGGCTTCGCTCAGCCCCTCTTATAGCGTTGCTAGTTGCAGGTGTAGTTGAAGATGCTTGCTTCATGTTGAAGTTTTGTTGGGTTATATCACACTATATAAATGCTTTAAATGAAATCATCTATATATTGGCAATGGGTGGAAGGCTAAGCCTTTTGCTTGGTGATTTGTTCCACTCATGCCGCTAGGAATCGTATAAACCGGTGTTATGTTCCTTGATTATGCGTTCCTCACACGGTTGGGGTTATGGGGCCCCCTCGATAAACCGCTAAGTGCTAAGTCTTTTCCAGCAAGTCCCAACATTGGTACTATTTGCCTAATAACTAATTAAACTTGCATAGGGAGTAATTAACCCTCTTTCTTAATCAACAACCCCGGGCCAGTGCTCCACATGAGTGTTGGTCCGAAACGGGGAGTCTGCGTGGCCACCACGAGGAAACTCGAGGTTTGGTAAAAACCTGTAGAATCGCCCATCCGGTCGTGGTCTGAGACGAGATGCGCGCGGCTACTATCAGGGTGTCGGCACGCCGGGAGGATTTGCTGGATTAGCCTTACCTTAGTTCGGAGTATCTTGAGCACGGGATTCCGAGAATACTCGGGTCTTCCCACCTTGGAGTTGCGACTCCGCGGATCGTGGGCTTGTCATGGGCCAAGTTGGAACACCCCTGCAGGGTTTTGAACTTTCGAAAGCCGTGCCCGCGGTTATGTGGCAGATGGGAGCTTGTTAATATCCGGTTGTAGAAAACTTGACACATTGTTCTAATACACTACCGGCGTGAGTACCGTGACTGTCATTTTCCGAATGGGGTTTCGGGAGATGAACACGATGGGGTTATGTTTGACTGGCCTTAGTTAGGATCACTTAGTGATCATCTCTCGACCGAGGCACCTTCTCTTCTCGCTCTCTTTAACGTAAGCTAGGCTAGTGCTGCCGCAACCACTTTCTTATTCTTTCTCCAGCCTTGTTTCCACACCCAAGGCTTAGATAGTCATGTTACCCGGGAACGGGATTGCTGGGTCCTCTGTGGCTCACAGTTAATTCACCACCCCAGATGTAGGTCCGATGGTGAGCTATCCAGGTGATGGCACCGAGCTAGACTGGGAGTACGACGAGGAGCGTAGCCGTTACTATGTTCGTTATCCTGATGATCAGTAGTGGAACTTCTACTAGGATTCGATCCGACCTGTGGATTTAAATTATGTTTGGTATCTTGTCATTTGGATTTTACCCTTAGATGGGCTGTGATGTTCTTTTGTATGATGATTGAAACATGTAATGAATTTGTGTGATGTGGCGAGTGTATACCAACTATTTTATGTTTTCCATCCCCATCTTTTACATGAGTTGTGCAAAGATACCAAACTTGCGATCATTCCAGCATGGGGTTATGTCTCTAAGTCGTGCCTCGACACGTAGGAGATATAGTCCCATCCTGGGCATTACAAGTTGGTATTCAGAGCCTTCTCCGACCTAGAAGCCCCCACTGATTGATCGAATCGTTGACGGTCGAGTCTAGGCACACACTGAAAATAATTTTGAGTCCTATATTTATATCGGAGAGTAGGATTTCTTTGCTTCTCATCCCCTTTCTCTCTGGTGAGGACTCCTGACGACTACTCTTGCCTCTTCTACTTTCAAAAATTGCACCAAATATTTTTTAGGAATCTCGCGAGTATTGTGGGATTGTTTCGATGTTCTTGTGACGAGAATATTGTTCTCGATGCCTCCTGACATTAGGGGTTGTGGCAGTGTCTCGGGGAGTTGAGCTTCGGGGTATTGTCGTCACAAGCATATCGCGGCAGTACTAAATACTTAAGACGGCCGACATCGAAAATCTCTCCTATACGGTTAGTGGCAAGATAACCCCGACATCACCCAGTACTGGGGAGGTAGTTCGGGAGTATTGCCATAGCTTGGTATAGTGGATGCTTTTCGAAGGTCCGAGGTAGACAGTTTCCGAGAAAGACTGGTTATGTGTTGAAGGATGGATACAGCTGGATGTAGGTTTAGAGTTGATTGCGCGGTGCTTCCCCTGTATCCCCAACACCTGATTGCATAACTGGAAACTTTCGGAAATTCATAGGTGGGTTTATCCAGTAGATCGTAGGCATTCTTCCAATGAATGCAGGTTAGCGAGTTCGGGGTTCTACATTGAGTGAAGTGGTTTTATAACCGATGTTCCGATCGGGATTTGCATCTTAAAGGGTCCTTGGCTATGCTGATCCGGGGATGGCAAAACCCTTTCGTAACGCGTTCATAAGCTTACAGCACAAAGATGTTAGAATGAAGCTCCTATCTTGTGTTTGTTTCCGTCTGTACCTTGTTGTTTTCTTATTTACCTTTTGTCCCCTATGTGGCTTCTCGTGAAGATTGATGTTATCATTTAACTGAGAATTTCATTCGTTCCTCTTGTTTGAATGATTATTGTGAAGACTATGTTGCATTTCAATCCGTTGATTCAGCTTATACCTTCTTTCAATCAATTGCTGATTCGTGGTCATCTCTTTCAGGATGGCTCCGAAACGAGTTCCCAACGCTAACCCAGAGGGTGAAGAGGTCCCAGATCGTCCTCCTTCCCCTCCTCCTCCGTCTGAGGCTTGGAGAGCGATTATGCAGACTACAAATCAGAACACCCAGATGTTGATGCAGATGATGCAGCAGATGCAAGCTAATCAAGCTAATCAGGGTGTTCCAGGGAATCAAGGCAACTTCTTCAACCAACAGCACCATGCTACTCTCAACCAGTTCTTGGCCAATAATCCAAAAGCTTTCAGTTACTGTGTCGACCCTCTCGATGCTGAAGATTGGTTAACCGATATCAAGAAGAATTTTGAGTGCAGTAACGTAAGAGAAGAGGACTATGTGAAGTTTGCAGCTTTCCAACTCAAAGACCAAGCAGCTGACTGGTGGCAGCAGTACAAAGACTCCAGGCCAGGTCGTGTGATCTCTTGGGAGGATTTCTGCAAGGACTTTCGCTCTCACCATATTCCAACAAGTGTCATCGAGGGTATGCGTGAGCAATTCCGCAACCTGAAGCAGGGCTCTATGACTGTCTACCAGTATAATGTCAAGTTCCAAAACCTCGCCCGCTATGCTAAGCAAGGCATACCAGATGCCAAGAGCAAAATCTATCAGTTCCGCGGAGGTCTCAAAGATGAACTTCAACTTGCTCTCACCTTGTTCGAGCCCGATGAATTCGACAAATTCTATAACATGGCGCTCAAGCAAGAGGCAGCCCAGCTCAAGATGGAGGCTTCTAAAAAGAGGATTCGAGATGCCGTTCACTCCTCCTCATCGTCTCAGATGGTCTCGAAACAACAGAAATTTTGGCTTCCTCCTCCTCCAGTGATTCGAGCTCCCTACAACAACTCCAACAGCAACAAGAACTCAGGTGGTCGTGGTTTCTCCCACCCACCCAACCCGAGCAACCAGTCGAGGAATCAGTTTCAGTCTCAAGGTTCCAAGTCAAGTGGTTCTCATTTCCGTCCTCTCTAGAAGTGACTTGCAACAAGTGCACTCAGAAAGGTCACTATGCCAACAAGTGCCCCAACCCGAAGCGTCTTCCACCTCCTCCACCTGTGAGTTCAGCTATTGTCAAGCATAATCCAAAGGCAGCAAGGGTGAATCTGATGAATGCAGCGCAAGCGGAGAATTCTTCTGATGTGATTTTGGGTAACCTCTCAGTTAACTCTTTTCCAGCTAAAGTGCTGTTTGATTCAGGTGCTTCATGTTCTTTCATGTCTCAACCATTTGCATCCAAGCACAATGTTGTCACTTCAAATTTGCCTCAGAAGTTGCAAGTTGTTTTTCCGGGCAGGATAATGACTTCCAGTGTCTATGCTCCGGATGTTTCTATTCGCATGGGTGATTATCGCTTTTTGGCTAAACCGGTGGTTCTTGGTAATTCTGGCATTGACCTCATCCTCGGGATGGATTGGCTTTCTCAGCATGATGCTCAAATTGATTGTGCACAGAAGGAAGTCAAGATGACTCATCCTGATGAAGATGTGATTATCTTTGCCTCCAGAGATAACACTATCAGGCTTTTCTCTCTCAATGATAAGGGCGAAATTAATGCCATATCTAAAATTCCGGTGGTTAACGAATACCAAGACATCTTTCCTGAAGAACTTCCAGGCATGCCTCCACACCGTAAGGTTGAATTCGTCATTGAACTCGAGCCTGGTACTGAGCCAGGATGCCGGCGTCCGTACAAGCTCTCTCCTGGAGAATTGAAGGAATTGAAGAAGCAGCTTGATGAACAGGAACGTTTGGGTCTGATCAGGCCTAGTACGTCTCCTTGGGGCTGTGGTGTCTTATTTGTCAAGAAGAAAGATGGCACGGAGCGTCTCTGCGTTGATTACTGGCCATTGAAGAAGAAGATGATAAAGAACAAGTATCCGCTCCCCAACATCAACAAACTGTTCGAGTAGCTCAAAGGAGCTAAAGTGTTCTCTAAGCTCGACCTCGAATGGGCTATCACCAAATTCGCATTCGCGAGGAAGATATCCACAAGACTGCCTTCAGAACGAGCTACGGCTCATACGAGTATACGGTCATGTCCTTTGGTCTCGCCAATGCTCCTCCTACCTTCTCGAGAATGATGCACTACATCTTCAACCCCTACACCGGCGAGTTTGTGCTTGTGTATCTGGATGATATTCTGGTGTTTTCTAAGAATGAAGAAGATCACGAAAAGCACTTACGTCTGGTTCTTGACCGACTCCGTGAACATAAGTTCTATGCCAAGTTCTCCAAGTGCGAATTTTGGCTCGATAAGGTTTTGTACTTGGGCCATATCATCTCAGCTGACGGTATTGCGGTAAACCCCGAGAAAGTTGAAGCAATTTTCAACTAGGAAGCTCCTCAGAACGTCAAGCAACTCCGAAGTTTTCTGGGTCTTGCCAGCTATTGCAGAAGGTTCGTTGAGAACTTCTCAAAGCCAAGCTTCTCTCCAACTTGCTGCAGAAGAATGTCAAATACTTTTGTTCTCCAGAGTGTGAAGTGGCATTCAAAACTCTCAAAGAAAAGCTCGTCTCTGCTCCAGTTCTAACTCCTCCAGATGAGTCCAAGCCCTACGAAGTATTCTGTGATGCTTCTCTTCAAGGACTTGGTGGTGTGCTTATGCAGGACAAGAGAATTGTGGCATACACTTCTCGTCAGCTGAAGCCAAGTGAGAAGAACTATCCCACGCATGATCTTGAACTAGCAGCTGTGGTACATGCTTTGATTACGTGGAGACATTTGTTGTTGGGCAGAAAAGTCGACATCTTCACTGATCACAAGAGCTTGAAGTACATCTTCACACAGCCGAATCTGAACCTCCGCCAGACTCGTTGGGTTGAAATGATCCAAGAGTATGATCCCAGCATTGAATACACTCCTGGCAAGGCGAATGTGATTGCAGATGCTTTGAGCATAAAGGCATATTGCAACAGCCTTCTTATCAAGCCGTTCCAGTCTGAGCTTTGTGAAGCTTTCAGGAAACTCAACCTCCAAGTTGTTCCGCAGGGTTTTCTTGCAAATCTTCAAATTGCTCCTACCTTGGAAGATCAGGTCCGTGAGGCCCAACTCAGTGATGCCATGGTGCAGAAGGTGAAACATGATATTGCAAAGGGCACTCCAAAATACAAGTGCTATCGCGTTGATGAGAGAGATACCTTGTTCTTTGAGGACAGACTCGTTGTTCCCAAAGGTGATCTCAGGAAGCTCATAATGGAAGAAGCACATGATTCCCTCCTTTCCATTCATCCTGGCAGTTCCAAGATGTATCAAGATCTCAAGCAATCTTACTGGTGGACACGCATGAAAAGGGAGATTGCCCAATTCGTGAATGAATGTGATGTCTGCAGAAGAGTGAAGGCAGAGCATCAACGTCCAGCCGGTCTTCTCCAACCTCTTCTTATTCCCGAGTGGAAATTCGACCACATTGAAATGGATTTCGTCACTGGCTTTCCTAAGTCCAAGAGAGGGCATGATTCTATCTTCGTGGTGATTGACAAGCTTACCAAAGTCGCTCACTTCCTTCCAGTCAAAGAATCCATCAATGCAGCTCAACTTGTAGAGTTGTACACTTCCAGAATTGTGTCTTTACATGGCATTCCTCAAGTTATCTCCTCAGACCGTGGAAGTTTGTTCACTTCAAAGTTCTGGGACTCCTTTCAGTCTGCCATGGGCACTAAGATCAGGTTCAACACTGCTTTTCACCCTCAGACTAGTGGTCAAGTCGAGAGAGTGAATCAGATTCTAGAAGACATGCTCAGAGCCTGTGTCATATCTTTTGGCATGAAATGGGAAGATTGCCTTCCATTTGCCGAGTTCTCTTACAACAACAGCTTTCAAGCAAGTGCAGGCAAAGCCCTGTTTGAAATCCTCTATGGCAGAAAGTGCCGTACCCCTCTCAACTGGTCCGAAACAGGAGAACGTCAACTTCTTGGCAATGACTTGATCTCAGAAGCCAAAGAAATGTGCAAAGTCATACGCGAGAATCTCAAGGCCGCTCAGTCGCGTCAGAAGAGCTACTATGACGGCAAGCATCGTGATTTGGCTTTCAACATTGGTGATCATGTCTATCTCCGTGTTTCTCCGATGAAAGGCACCCAAAGATTCGGTATCAAAGGAAAGCTTGCTCCTAGATACGTCGGGCCTTTCAAGATCCTTGGCAAAAGAGGCGACCTAGCCTATCAACTTGAGCTCCCTCCCAACTTCGCCAATGTTCATGATGTGTTCCATGTGTCTCAACTCCGCAAATGCTTCAAGGCACCTAAACGCATGATTCCGTTCGAAGAGATTGATCTTCAACAAGATTTGTCCTACCGAGAGCATCCCGTTGCTATTCTCGAAGAAACCGAGCGCAAGACCCGCAACAAGTCCATCAAATTCTTGAAAGTCAAGTGGTCACACCATACCGACAGAGAAGCTACATGGAAACGAGAAGATCATCTTCGTTCCGAGTACCCTTCCTTTTTCCAGTCCTAGATCTCGGGACGAGATCTTTTTGTAGTAGAGGAGAGTTTGTAATGCCCCGGATGTGATACTTTCCCTTTTGGGCAATATATAATATCTCCGGTTTCATCAATTCCATTTTTGGGTTCTTCGTCTTTCGGGTTTTCGTTCTTTTGTCGTGTGCGTGTGTGGCATTCATTCATATCATGTAGTCATGTGCATCGCATTGCATTTGTGTTGTCGTTTGCATCCGGTTCCACGCGTTCCTCCCGTTGTCCGTTTCGCGTTCCGGAGCTCCCTCACGTGTCCGTGGCATCCCCGAGGCCTACTTTGGTGTTTGGCCGTGTAATGTTACCGGTTTGGCGCGAGACTTGTCGTGTGTTGTTGTTTTGGTGTGTGTAACCCGCATGTCAAATCTCGTCGTGTTTGGAGTTCGTTTGCTACTCCAACAGTTATTCTCGTGGGCTCAAAGTGCCTCCACTTTGAGGCCCAAGACACCCCTCCAACAGCCCACCAAACCAGCCCAAACCCCTCCCTTCATCTAGGCCATCCAATTCTGATCGCGTGACCGAAAACCACACCTCATTTGGACAACCCTAGCTCCTTGTGCCTATATATTTGTCCACCTTCCTCTAATTTTGCCCCAATATGAGGAAACCCTAGCCCCCATCTTCTTCTTCCTCCAGCCACCGCCACCTCGCCAGAGACTTCGCCGGAGTTTCGCCGGGATCTCGCCGGAGTTCCTCTACCTCGCCGGAGTCCTCCACCCCACCTCACCTCCGGCCCTCTTCTCACCTCACCGCCGCCCCACGCCTCAGATCCGGCCGGGCCGGCCACCCCGCCACCTCGCCGGCCGGCCAGGGCGCTAGCTACCTCCTCCACAGAGTCACCGCCGCCGGGATCTCGATCGCCGCCGCTACGAGCTGCTGGAGAGGCCGAATCGATCGGATCCGCTCGGTGCAAGTTGACCGAGCCGCCGCCAGTTCCCCGAGCGCCCCGCCTGGGCCGGCCTCGTCGCCAGCGCGGCCCAGACGCCATCGCCCCACCGAGCCGGCCGTGCCCCTCCCTGGGCCTTCCCCGATCCGCCGGCCCAGCGCCTCCCCGCCGCGTCCCGCATCGCCAGCAGGGCCGTCCCCGAGCCAAGGCCCAGCCCCGCGAGGCGCTCCACCTACAGCGAGCGCCAGGCCGCGCCGCCTCCGCCAGCTGGGCCCTTCCGCCGCTGGGCCCGATCGCCGCCAGGGCCCAGTCCCGCACCTCCGCCGCCTCGCCAGCGGGCTGCAGCCTCGCGCCGCCGCCTCTCTTCGTCCACCCGGGCCAGATCCGCCGCCGCGGGCCCGTAGCCCGTTGTGTTTTTTTTTTCAGGTCTGAGGTTGACCTCTAAAAATCCCTAAGTCTCAGTTTTTGTGTTGTCTGATGCATTATTCAAACTGTGATAACTTTGTGTGTGTTGCTCCGATTTGAGTGAATGAGATGTCCAGACGTTCGTGGAGACTTGTACTACATTTCGTTCCATTGTGTCATGCATGCTTGAGTTCATCTAGGTGCTTAAAATTCTATTGCAAGAGTGCATCGTGATAAAAACTGCTGTTAGTGTTGTTTTTCATGCCATCTTTGCATAGTGATAACTTGGTGCTCGTTTATCCGAATGATGCAAATGACATGTCCACGTGTTTGTCTTTCCATACTCTACATGTTGAATGCTTAGACTTGCATGTTAGAATTAATCTTGCCATGTTTATCTTCGTTGCAAAGTGCTATGTGGCTGTTAAGTTTTGAGCTTGTTATAAAATGCCAACTTGAGGAGCTCATTGCTATCGTTGTGTTTATCTCCATGATGCATGCTTAGGTCTTTTGGAATCACCATCATATGTACTTTGATGTGGTGCTTACCACTTGCCATGTTTAGTTTTGAGGTGACTTAAACTTGATCTCAAAGATGACATGATGAAACTTCTGTTTAACACTTAGTGAAATTTCACTAAGTCTGGAATCTGTAATTTCCAGATGCCATGTTTGCTTGTTGTTCTAGGCCAATCCATGATAGTTTTGGGGTGACTCTTGATGATTCCTTGTAGTATATATTGTTGGCTATCCATTCATGCTCTCACATGCTTATTTGAGTGGCTGTAGCATATTTAACTTTTGCTCCAAAGTTGCAATAAATTACTGCTGTCAGGATTTTGTTGTCAAGTTCAATATGTCCAAGCTTGTTGCTTTTGATCCGTGGCTCCTTTGGGGGTGCACCAATGGACTTATTTGTTGTAGGATATGTCTAGTTTATGTTCATGCTCTTTGCCATGATGTTTGAGTGCTCTAGCTTATTTATCTAGTGCTCCGAAGTTGCTATGTTGCTGTAATTTTCAGCTTTCGCATGTTTATTGTTTTGTGTGTAACTTTTAGCCCGTAGCTCCGATTGCAGCAAGTCTTATATGAAACTTGATTGATTTTTCGTGTAGATTCATAATATCCTATTGTTATCATGTTTTGAAGCATTTTTCTTGAGTGCAATTTTTCCATGCTCCTTGTGCTCCCATAGTGCATAAGTCATGCATCCATCATTTTTGTGTGCGCATTGCATCTTGTTGATTCGTGCATTGTGTGGTTGTGTTGATTAGAGCCGGAAGCTGAGACTGAGTACGAGTACGAGCACGAGGTTACTACCGAGGTTGAGCACGAGGACCCCTCTTATGATCCGAACGACAACTCTTCAGGCAAGATGACCGAACCCGGATACCATTACTATTTTTGCCTATTGCTAGAAGTCTCGATCTATAGTTTTGCCTCGATGCCCATGTCATTCATGTCAGCCTCCTACTTGTAACCATGATCATGTTTAACCACCCTACCTATGCAAACCATTGATTGGCTATACGTAGGCTTCGCTCAGCCCCTCTTATAGCGTTGCTAGTTGCAGGTGTAGTTGAAGATGCTTGTTGAAGTTTTGTTGGGTTATATCACACTATATAAATGCTTTAAATGAAATCATCTATATATTGGCAATGGGTGGAAGGCTAAGCCTTTTGCTTGGTGATTTGTTCCACTCATGCCGCTAGGAACCGTATAAACCGGTGTTATGTTCCTTGATTATGCGTTCCTCACACGGTTGGGGTTATGGGGCCCCTCGATAAACCGCTAAGTGCTAAGTCTTTTCCAGCAAGTCCCAACATTGGTACTATTTGCCTAATAACTAATTAAACTTGCATAGGGAGTAATTAACCCTCTTTCTTAATCAACAACCCCGGGCCAGTGCTCCACATGAGTGTTGGTCCAAAACGGGGAGTCTGCGGGGCCACCACGAGGAAACTCGAGGTTTGGTAAAAACCTGTAGAATCGCCCATCCGGTCGTGGCCTGAGACGAGATACGCGCGGCTACTATCATGGTGTCGGCACGCCGGGAGGATTTGCTGGATTAGCCTTACCTTAGTTCGGAGTATCTTGAGCACGGGATTCCGAGAATACTCGGGTCTTCCCACCTTGGAGTTGCGACTCCGCAGATCGTGAGCTTGTCATGGGCCAAGTTGGAACACCCCTGCAGGGTTTTGAACTTTCGAAAGCCGTGCCCGCGGTTATGTGGCAGATGGGAGCTTGTTAATATCCGGTTGTAGAAAACTTGACACATTGTTCTAATACACTACCGGCGTGAGTACCGTGACTGTCATTTTCCGAAAGGGGTTTCGGGAGATGAACACGGTGGGGTTATGTTTGACTGGCCTTAGTTATTATCACTTAGTGATCATCTCTCGACCGAGGCACCTTCTCTTCTCGCTCTCTTTAACGTAAGCTAGGCTAGTGCTGCTGCAACCACTTTCTTATTCTTTCTCCAGCCTTGTTTCCACACCCAAGGCTTAGATAGTCATGTTACCCGGGAACGGGATTGCTGAGTCCTCTGTGGCTCACAGTTACTTCACCACCCCAGATGCAGGTCCGATGGTGAGCTATCCAGGTGATGGCACCGAGCTAGACTGGGAGTACGACGAGGAGCGTAGCCGTTATTATGTTCATTATCCTGATGATCAGTAGTGGAACTTCTACTAGGATTCGATCCGACCTGTGGATTTAAATTATGTTTGGTATCTTGTCATTTGGATTTTACCCTTAGATGGGCTGTGATGTTCTTTTGTATGATGATTGAAACATGTAATGAATTTGTGTGACGTGGCGAGTGTAAGCCAACTATTTTATGTTTTCCATCCCCATCTTTTACATGAGTTGTGCAAAGATACCAAACTTGCGATCATTCCAGCATGGGGTTATGTCTCTAAGTCGTGCCTCGACACGTAGGAGATATAGTCCCATCCTGGGCATTACAGTTGATGTGAAGATAACCAAACTATGGCTAATCAATATACTTATTCAAACCTTGAATAATGATTGAATTGTCAAAAAAAGGATAATGAGATGAGGAAAACCTTGAATCATGTGTGGTGTATCCATAAGTTCTGAAAATAAAAATTACACTTTAGAGTTCAACGATATAATCGTGTGTTTGAGAAATCTTAGCATATAGAAACAACGCTATAATGCAACATACCAAATAGAGATGGTATGTTCTTACTGAAATGAATAAGCTAATGCGATGCTGCTTATGCTTACAGGAGATTGTTGCTAAAAGCAAAATATAACATGAGATCTCGAATCATTTAGCATAACCTATATAATAACCGTTGTGACATCTCATTATCAAATTAATTAATATTGGTTGAACCTTGTTTTCTGATGGTGTGCTTCTCTTTTGACAAGTACAAATGACTACCCAAACTTCACACATCAGTGTTACATTCAGCTAGCATGAGAGAGCGCAACTTCGCCGCCATGTCCGCGAGCATCAAGTCTTCTTATCTTCTGGCTCTAGCTGCTAGCTCATGAGCTAATTTTTTTCTTTCCCTGGGGATAGCATTGATGCAGAAAGAATCCAAGGTCGTCAGTGCATCTTTTATTTCACAGATGACTAAAAGGAGTCAGACTGAAAAACAGTCACACTGGTCAGATCTCCCCAACAGCAGTTCCTTGGCAATTAGTACACAATTAGTTTAAATGATTATAGCGCCTTTGTAAACAGTGGATAATGCCTTTAGGATGATCGGAATGGCCTGCCCCTCGGCCTCCTCTACTGACGTACACATCTGCACATGTTGGCTCACTGAAACAAACACCCAGCCTCTATAGTCCCGTGCAACTGAACCGGCACAACTCTCACCTGAATATGCAAAAAATGCAACATCTATGTTATCCATGTATGTGCAATTTACAAACACTAATAATTAAATAAACTAAATTCCTGACTTTGCAACAAGCTTCTACTGAAAATCTTACAAAGAATTGAGTGTTTGGGAGTTGTTCTAGGTACCTTGTGCATGATTAAGGGTAGTGGTTGGTCGACGGATGCAACAGCCTTTGGCCGTCCATGTGTTGTCAGCTGTAGTTCGTAGACCCGTCATGTGTACCCTGTGCCTCATCCGTTAATCGTCAAAGATGAGAAGCTCGATTCCTTTATGAACCCCGTACAACTACTTGTATTACCTGATGCACATGCAGACAATAGCTCCTAGTTAGCACTGAATAAATTTTTTTTCATCAGGGATTCACCAAGTAGCTTGTTTCCCGGCGAGCGACACACAAGTACATCAGGTAGATGGATTATAGAGGTTAAAAGTGCATCGATGTGTTCTTGGGAAAGGGAAAAAGAAGAGGGCTGCTATACCTTGGCAAGTGGGAGGCGAGATGATCCATACCGGCGAGGCGCACCATGTTCTTGAGTCCGAATGGGTACGGCGGTTTGGCTCCGTCGTGGAGGCGGCTTGGACACGCCAGTGTAGGTGTCCTCGATGGCCTGGAGCTCCATCTCCCGCGACGTCTCGGTACGATCGCTAGCGTCACCACCGCTGGTGGGACGGCATCGTGGGCGGAGTATGTAAGTGCATCGGCAACCGGTGTTTGGCTAGGGAGATTTTGATCCCGGTCAATTGATACGTCCAAAACGTATCTATAATTTCTGCTTGCTCCATGCCTCTTTTGGGTGATATTGCTATGATATTTATACACTTCCATACACTTTTGATCATATTTGGACTAACATATTAACTCAGTGCACCCCAGTGCCAGTTTCTGTTTTCGGCTGTTTTTGTATTTCAGGTTTTCCCATTACGAGAACTGCCAGAAAAATCCCAGAAAAATTATATAAAAAATCAGCGTTCCAGAAGCTACCAGGCACCCGAAGCATAGCCGGAGGGGGGCCACCAGGGCCCCAGGCGCCCTGGTGGCGCGCCCCCCTGGCCGCGCCGGGGGGGCGCCTGGGCCCCCCGAGCCTCGTCTGGTGCCCCCCTTTGGCATATATTTATACCGTCTCCCGAAACCCTCGAGACGAGAACCCTTTTTCGCGATCTCATCTCTGTTCCGCCGCCGCCGCCGCTTCCAAGATCGGGAGCACCAGGAGAACTCTTCCCGGCACCCTGCCGGAGGAGAGGATCACCACCGGGAGCTTCTCCACCACCATGGGCGCCTCCCGGATGAGTTGTGAGTAGTCTCCCTTGGACCATGGGTCCATGACCAGTAGCTATGTGATGTTCTCCTCCCGTTCTTGTGCTTCACTAATTAGTCCTCGTGAGCTGCCCTACATGATCGAGGCACATATGTAATCCTTATGCTGTTGCTATGATGAGTTTGCTAGGATCCGATGGATTATGAGATTATGTTCAGATTGTGTTTGAGTAATATATTTGATTCACCTCTTTTATATTTATGTTCGTAAGTAATTCTTGCATGTTCTCCGTTGTTATTTATTGCTTTGGCCAAGTAGTAGGTAGTGACTCCAAGAGGGAACGTTATGCTTGATTGTGGGTTCATGCCCCTCGATGACTAGCTTGAGTGACAGAAACATGAGTCTAGGAGATGTGCTGTTGCCACAAGGGGGAAAACAACGGTGCTTGTGCCCGCGGGTGCAAGGATTGTTTACTTTACGCAAAGTTCTTTTAATGCAGTTGTCTGTTGCTTTGAGTTTACACTATGGGTGGGACTCGCAACTTAATACCAGCGAGATGTTCTGGATAGATATCTCAAGGTGGATGGTTAGTAGTAGATGCAGATGGATTTCAGTCTACTTACCTCGGCATACCGCCCATGCTTTGAACCTCTACCTTTCTTGCAACTTAGTCAGCATTGGTTTGCGCACATGGTCCTGTCAATTGCCAAGCTGTAATTCGTTTACCTCACATAGCTGTTTTATCGTCTTTTGGGAGAGAGACATCACTAGTGAACATCATGAGACTCCGGTCCATATTACCATCATTGATCACATCCGCTATTTACTTTCCGTTTTTACTTACTATTGCAATTATACCTATCACTATTATCACTTGCGTTTGATCCTTTGTAAACTACAAGGCCGGAGGGATTGACAACCTCTCTGTACTCGTTGGGAGCAAAGTTATTTGTATCTGTGTGTAGGTCCACGTTGATTGCTAATATCTGGCGCCGTTAGCAGTTGACACCTTCTTGTTGAAACTGGGAGTCTCAGGGAAATCGATCCTTGGTATTGCCAAGGGAAAACTTCCGCTACACTGCATCTCAAACCTTCCACTTGGGGTAACCAACGAGGGGCGAGAAGCCATCAAGCAAAGTTTTCTGGCGCCGTTGCCGGGGACTCCACTCTTCAGGATAGCGGAGTTGCACGCTATCTTTTACCTTTGCTTTTTAGTCTTGTTAGTTTACCTTTCAGTTTTGCTTTAGTACCTTTTATCGAAAATCACAAAAATAGTTATCTTGCTTGCTTGCTACTATGGGTTCCACCGAGAACACCAAGTTGTGTGACTTCACTAGTCAAAACAACGATGACTTTATCTGCACACCTATCACTACACCTGCCACTTTAGCACCTTCGTATGAAATTAAACCTGCTTTACTGAACTTAGTCATGAAAGATCAATTCTCCGGTGCTGGAGATGATGCTGCTTTACACTTGAACAACTTTGTTGAACTTTGTGATATGCAAAAGTACAAAGAAATAGATGGTAATACTGTTAAGCTTAAGCTTTTTCCTTCTCTTTGAGAGGAGGAGCTAAAATTTGGTTTCAGTCTTTGCCTAGAAATAGCATAGATTCATGGGACAAGTGCAAAGATGCTTTTATTGGAAAATACTATCCACCTGCTAAAATTATCCAACTAAGAAGTAACAAAATGAATTTCAAACAATTGGATAATGAACACGTTGCCCAAGCTTGGGAACGTATGAAATCTCTTATCAAGAACTGCCCTACTCATGGTTTGACTACTTGGATGGTTATCCAAACTTTTTATGCAGGCTTGAACTTTACCTCGCGGAACTTGTTAGATTCGGCCGCGGGAGGAACCTTTATGTCAACTACACTTGGTGCTGCCACGAAGCTTCTCGATGAGATGATGACCAACTATTCCCAATGGCACACCGAACGCGCCCCAACAGGTAGGAAGGTAAACTCTGTCGAGGAGATTTCCTCCCTAAATGAAAAAGTTGACTTGATCATGTCTCTACTTTCGAAACAATCCTCTATTGATCCTCGTGATGTTCCTTTAAATTCTTTGATTGCTCAAGAACAAGTAGATGTGAACTTTATCTCTAGAAACAATTTTAATAACAATGCTTATAGGAGTAATTTTGGTAGCAATCCTAGACCGTTCCCCTCTAATTCTTATGGGAACAACAATGCTTATCCTAGCACCAAGAACTCCACTACTGAACTAGAGATTATGCTTAAAGATTTCATCACTACCCAAAAATCTTTGAATAATAGTGTAGAAGAAAAACTAAACAAACTAGGTGATCTCTCTTCGAAGGTAGACAATTTAGCCAATGAAGTAGAATTGCTTAAAATTAGAACTTCTCCTCTTGAGGAGAGGAAGGTCACTCCTATTAATGCTATTCAAGTGCAAATTAATGAAAATGTTAGGATGATGGCTAAACTTAAAGAGAGATGGGCTAGAGAAAGGGAGGAAGAAGATTGAATTAAGAGCCTTCCTACCCACCACACTGTTGCTACTATCCAAGTTGTTGAGGATATCCAAACTCTTAGCACCCAATGCACTCCTGGTCCCGATGGACCTATTAATGGTGATGCTATGACTATAGAAACTACCAAACAAGTGAACCTAAAGGACACCACTACCACCTTACTTGATAGTAGTGACTTTGATTTTGACAATTGCACTCTTACCGAAGTTATTGATTTCCTTCACAAGATGTCTAGAGACCCCCGCACTAGCACGATTAATCTTGCCTTCACAGAGCATATCACTAATGCTCTTATCAAAGCTAGGGAGGAGAAACTTAGAGTAGAAGCCTCCATACCTAGAAAGCTAGAAGATGGTTGGGATCCTATGATAAAAATTAAGTTGAATAACTTCTCTTGCTATGCTTTATGTGATGTTGATGCTAGTACCTCTGTTATGCCCAAAAGAATAAATGATATGCTTAAATTGAAACCTTTTGATTCTTGTTCTTTTGGTGTTCGTCTCGTTGATTCTTCCATAAAGAAACCTTTGGGGAGGATCGACGATGTTCTTATCATTGTCAATGACAACTATGTTCCCGTTGATTTTACTATTATGGATATTGAATGTGAACCTTCTTGTCCAATTATTTTGGGCCGTCCTTTTCTACGCACCGTTGGTGCTATCATTGACATGAAAGAGGGGAATATAAAATTCCAGTTTCCTCTCAAGAAAGGGATGGAACACTTCCCTCGAAAGAAGATTAAGTTACCTTTTGAGTCCGTCATACGGGCTAGCTATTCTTTTACTCTTGATAAAACTTGATCTTTTTGCATTATGCCTAGCTTAAAGGCATAAAAGAAAGCGCTTTTGGGAGGCAGCCCAATGAATAAATTTTATTTTGTTTTTGTTGTGTCTTGATGTTGTTACTACTGTAGCATCATCATTGTATCTTTCCTTTTCAAATTTTGTGCCAAGTGTAGCCTCTAATTGCAAGAAAGTTCAAAAGTTGTGACGTGCTGTCCAGGAAACAGATTCTATCCTTGGATAGAAAAATTCGTATAAAATCACCAGATCATCTTTTTGGTCTGAATTTTTTCGACAGCGTGCTCTATATAATTTTCTTTCGTGCGTATGTTTTGAGTTTTTTTATTAGAGTTAAATAAGTGCCCCGAAAAAATCATTTACTACCTGCTGTTCTGTTTTTCACAGATTCTGTCCTGTTTTGCCTTTCCTTCATTTTGCAAACCTTGAGCTTGCTTTTTCTTTGCAAAAACCTTTTGGCAATCTTGAGAAACAGTAGACCTTCAAGAATATCTTTATTTCCAGCAAGGAACAATTATTTTATTATGGGTACTAACCTCACTAATCAGATTATGATGAGTTATGTATGAAGGGAGTTTTCAGGTGTGCGAGGGAAGATGATAAAAGGATTCAGGAGTGTCAAACGCTCAAGCTTGGGGATGCCCCCATGCACCCCCAAGAAATATTCAAGGAGACTCAAGCGTCTAAGCTTGGGGATGCCCCCGTGCATCCCCTTCTCCATCAACATTATCTGTTCGTCTTTCGTTCCACTATATTTTAATCACTTCATGTGTTATGTGCTATGCTTGGAGCGTCTTGTTTTAGTTTTCCTTTTTAGTTTTCTTTAGCTTTTCATAACGAGTCGGAACTCAGCTTTCTTTATGTGGGAGAGAAACACGCTCCACTTCTACCTAGAACATAACATAGAATTTTCATGTCTATCTCTGCTGTGTGTGTTCTTTGTCTTTCAATAGCTACTATCATGCTTAGCTCTTAGTATTCATGCTTATCTTTTTAAAGAGCTTTTGTTTAGTTGGTTGCTTGAACTCTCTTTAGTTATCATGCTTATCTTATTAAGAGAGTTTGCTTCCGTTGCATTGGTTGATATGTCTATGATAAAGATGCTACGTGCATAATGGCGCTTAGTAGTTCATGTTTTCTTATGGTTAGTCTCAAATAGCTGGGGGGGTTCCCAATGTGTTATTGGAGTACCAACATGATTTGTTTGCCTATGATGTGGTATGGTTTAGTAATATCTTCCTTCAAAGAATTTATTTTGATTGACTTGGCGTATGCTCACGCATATTTGAGACTGTAAAGAAAGTCTGTCAAGCCTTGATGATCTTTTGTTTCTGAGTAGCGATATAACTTCCATGCCTGATTCAATGTTGCTTTGTCGCTCTGCATGATTATGATCGTCGTTGCTCTCTTAGTTGGTCGCTCCCAGTCTTTTGCTAACCTTCGCCTGTACTAAGCGGACTGACTGCTTGTGCAGCCAAATTCCTTTATACCAGTTATGCCATATGAGTCCACCATACCTTCCTACATGGTATTTACCTGCCATTCCTAACGGAGACTTGCATGTACCATCTCGAAATTATTCAAAGAAAAAGCATTCCTATTTTGTGCCTCTGTTTTAAGTTCATGAGGAAGTAGTAGTTAATTCATGATCTTTTTAAGTTGGACAAGCTTCACCCCGGGATTGCATGTATAATGTGCAAACCCATAATACAAGAAGGAACTGGCATTGAGTGCGCCCGGCTCAAAATTAATATAACAAACAAACCCTCCTTCACGCTTTGTTCATGAGAAATCAGAAAACTTTGGCAGTGATAAACAAAGGAGATTAAGAGGATGTGATCATCCTCATTCGGGAGCCGTTCCTCGAAACTTGTCCATCTCAAGAAGTGATTGAGTTGTCTGCTAGCATTCGTTGACGGAACATGCATAATCAAAAAAATAATTATTACCTCTGTTTTTAAAATCAAGAGCTCTGGTACATGTTTTGTCTTTGTTTCCGACTACGGGTTTTCAACCTTGCCAATAAAAGCCACGGTTCGAGAGTCTCCACCTTCTTTTAAAAGCACCAACTACTGAGAGCATGATTGTCATTCTGAGTGTAATGTGCATTGTCCCAAAGTAGCATTCTCTTTTGCATGATTGTGATATCGTTTATTTTGAAATCATTGTATCTAGTCATCACTTAAACCTTGGAGGTGCCCCTGCATTTATGTTTTGCTTCACTAAAGGGGGCAAGCGAGATATCACTTTATCATATGCGCACACCATGTTCATTACAAATCTATTTGATGTTTCAGTATCATATTGTAAAACTTTCAGTTCTTTGTGATTTTCTCATGAGGCAACTTAATTACTATAGATTCATTGTCTCAGTAAGCTTTTGTCATATGACTACAAAAAAGTCCTATATGGTTAATAGCATGTCACCACAGAAATTATTCTTGTTATCATTTACCTACTCGAGGATGAGCAGGAATTAAGCTTGGGGATGTTGATACGTCCAAAACGTATCTATAATTTCTGCTTGCTCCATGCCTCTTTTGGGTGATATTGCTATGATATTTATACACTTCCATACACTTTTGATCATATTTGGACTAACCTATTAACTCAGTGCACCCTAGTGCCAGTTTCTGTTTTCGGCTGTTTTTGTATTTCAGGTTTTCCCATTACGAGAACTGCCAGAAAAATCCCGGAAAAATTATATAAAAAATCAGCATTCCAGAAGCTACCAGGCACCCGAAGCACAGCCGGAGGGGGGCCACCAAGGCCCCAGACGCCCTGGTGGCGCGGCCCCCCTGGGCCGCGCCGGGGGGGGCCTGGGCCCCCCGAGCCTCGTCTGGTGCCCCCCTTTGGCATATATTTATACCGTCTCCCGAAACCCTCGAGACGGGAACCCTTTTTCGCGATCTCATCTCTGTTCCGCCGCCGCCGCCACTTCCAAGATCGGGAGCACCAGGAGAACTCTTCCCGACACCCTGCCGGAGGGGAGGATCACCACCGGGAGCTTCTCCACCACCATGGACGCCTCCCGGATGAGTTGTGAGTAGTCTCCCTTGGACCATGGGTCCATGACCAGTAGCTATGTGATGTTCTCCTCCCGTTCTTGTGCTTCACTAATTAGTCCTCGTGAGCTGCCCTACATGATCGAGGCACATATGTAATCCTTATGTTGTTGCTATGATGAGTTTGCTGGGATCCCATGGATTATGAGATTATGTTCAGATTGTGTTTGAGTAATATATTTTATTCACCTCTTTTATATTTATGTTCGTAAGTAATTCTTGCATGTTCTCCGTTGTTATTTATTGCTTTGGCCAAGTAGTAGGTAGTGACTCCAAGAGGGAACGTTATGCTTGATTGTGGGTTCATGCCCCTCGATGACTAGCTTGAGTGACAGAAACATGAGTCTAGGGGATGTGATGTTGCCACAAGGGGGAAAACAACGGTGATTGTGCCCGCAGGTGCAAGGATTGTTTACTTTACGCAAAGTTCTTTTAATGTAGTTGTCTGTTGCTTTGAGTTTACACTATGGGTGGGACTCGCAACTTAATACCAGTGAGATGTTCTGGATAGATATCTCAAGGTGGATGATTAGTAGTAGATGCAGATGGATTTCGGTCTACTTACCTCGGCGTACCGCCCATGCTTTGAACCTCTACCTTTCTTGCAACTTAGTCAGCATTGGTTTGCGCACATGGTCCTGTCAATTGCCCAACTGTAATTCGTTTACCTCACATAGCTGTTTTATCGTCTTTTGGGAGAGAGACATCACTAGTGAACATCATGGGACTCCGGTCCATATTACCATCATTGATCACATCCGCTATGTACTTTCCGTTTTACTTACTATTGCAATTATACCTATCACTATTATCACTTGCGTTTGATCCTTTGTAAACTACAAGGCCAGAGGGATTGATAACCTCTCTGTACTCGTTGGGAGCAAAGTTATTTGTATCTGTGTGCAGGTCCACGTTGATTGCTAATATCTGGCGCCGTTAGCAGTTGACACCTTCTTGTTGAAACTGGGAGTCTCAGGGAAATCGATCCTTGGTATTGCCAAGGGAAAACTTCCGCTACACTGCATCTCAAACCTTCCACTTGGGGTAACCAACGAGGGGCGAGAAGCCATCATCAATAGCTAGGTAGGACGTGCGCATGGATTGCTGGCAGAACATTGCATCGGGGGCCTTGAATAGGATGGCCGACCGTGGAGGAAAAATTGGATGACAGATCATAGGGTGTTGATTTTTCTGTGTACGCTAATCTGGCCAGTCTTTGGGGTAATTTAAGTTTGTTTAAGGGGAAGCGCTAGCAATATGATTCCTTGTACGATGGATTTCATGTCGATACGTGTGATGGTCTTGTAAACGTGGCTTGGGATTAGTACGTTCCTTAATCAGGGGCACAGTTACAAATGTTGACGCATCCAACATTTTAGGAAACGGATCCCTGATTTCTAGTAGGATATAATAAATCCTATAAATCACGTTTTATTTCTAGTAACAAATCGCTCCCCGGTTGTTTCAATGGAAGCATTATTTCTGGTAACAAATCGCTCCCCGGTTGTTTCAATGGAAGCATTTTTCATGCGATAGAAATCAGGAAGCATCATATAGATTCTCAAATACGTATTGAAAATATGCAGATGTCACTAATAATATTACCATAAGCTGTTAACAAATTCCATGTGGCGATCCTTCCATGTGGCATTTAGTTGCTTCATTGCCCTTTCATTGATGCTTTGATATGAAAAACACAAAATGACACATGCTTCCTTACATGTTTAAAAAAGCTTCATGGCTCACCATTTGATGCTTCGGAACAAAAATGGTAACCGAAACTCTGTTCAATGGTGTAGAAGCATCTCGATTTGGTGAAAGTTGCATCATACATTATAGAAGCATTTTTCTTATGTGTAGGAAGAAAAATAGAGCAATGTTGGATACACCATTGATAGGTAATTGAATTGCAGGTAGAAAGTATACCAATAATTTTATATATACATTTTGACCGAAGAAAATTATGCTTCCAAAAGAGTGGAAATTTGTTTCCAACAACAATCACTTGTACTTCCAATGTGAACAAAATCTGAATGACGTGTGGCTACTGCACATATGGTATCCTTCAACCCGGCCAAATGCAAGACCGCTGGAGCACAGCTGACGTAGCACGCATGAGAGCATCGCTACCACGCAGCCACATTGAAAAGGGACCTCATGTGTCTATAGCATTCAGCCCCAATTACAGGCTTCAACGAGCAGAGCACGACCTTACCACTTCAAGCAGCAACTACAAAATGTCTGACGAGGAGTAGCAGAGGAAACAAAGGTCTGCACACCAGCGAAATTACAGTGCCACACCGGCCAGATTGGGGATGCAGCGCGACGAACGGATCACAAGGAGCGTTTTGGGGGCATGAAGCACACATGCACATGCTTAGCCATCAAGGCGACATGGTGTGTGCGTTCTTGCCGGAGGACTTGCTGGTCGAACGTAGATGCGGTGGTGCGATAAGAGCGAGGTTGAAGCGAGGAGGATCCAGATGGCAAGTGTGGCAGAGAGGGTGGCGAGGTAGTTGATTAGGGTTTGATGATGGATGTGAGGATGATTCGGAGGGGTTATATAGTACAGCCAGGCGTTGTTGGATGCATGGCTCCAAAACGATTGGTGAGATGCTGGTCTGACGAAAGCCATGTATCAGACGTCTCACAGGAAGAGTTTTCCTTTATATTTATAGCCTTACCATACCTGGATTGATTTATTACCATATAATTACCATATTCGAAATTTCCCGAGTTATGACCTTACCATACCTGGATCGATTTATTACTATAATAATCATATTTGAGATTTCTGAGTTTATAGCCTTACCATACGTGGATTAATTGTGATACCATAAATACATTGGGTATTGCCGGTTAGACGAGAAAAGAGGAAAACCAGTGAGAGGGTGGTGGTGAGAGGTGGGACGAAGAAAAACCAAGCCAGACGAAAATAAATCGTGGAAACTATTCACCAACTCAGACATTAGGGGTAGAGATTTCCTTCTCTTCCGCTGAACTCGGGAAATCCTTCCTGCATGTGACGCACGGCCTTAACTGCCCTGCAATCTCCACGATTATCTTCCCTACATACACATGATTGTTTCCTTCTGATTTGTTAATAGATTGGCTAGCACCATTATATATCGGGAGCAAGAAAATCGCCCGAGATATCGCTCCGTTTTATTGAATTGATTGTGCCTGATTACCTTAAGTTAATTGATTGCGTTTGGAAAGAATTGATTGTCATGCATTATTGCGTTTGGAAAGAATTGATTGTCATGCATGATTGCGTTTGGAAAGAATTGATTGTCATGCACGAATCGGGGATGTAAGGGGGGAAACGGAACCTGACTGCGTGCGGTGAGTGGGGTGGGGTGGGGTGGGGATGGTGTGACGAAAAAAAACCGGTTGAAAAGAAACCAGATGAGGTGGGACGAAAAAAACCTGGAACAAAGACTACCAACTGCTCCATTAGGAGTAGAGATTATAGGTGATCCTCTAAAAGTTTCGACGAAGGGTGTACCTAAGCAGAACCAACAAATTATTGAAAAAGATATCCTAAAGGTGACAAAAAATGGTAGACCAGAAGTATTTGATGATAAAAGTGGTCGTTTGTGCGGCACATACCATAAACCAGATCATAATAGGCAAACATGAAGCGGAAATTAATAGTAAGTGTTTGTATGTTTATGTTACATTGGTTGCATGGTTTTATCAGTGGTATTTTCTCACCGGCCTTTTATGTCTTGTTATGTAGCAATATGGCATAGAGATGCACCTTCATTCGTCAAAGAGAAACAACTACTTACTCACCATATGCCTGAAGAATTATGTTCTAGTTGTTAATTGACATTACCGGCAAATTCTATATTCTTGTGATGTGATTCTAGTTGTTAATACCCACTCTTAACTATTGTAAGGTCTAAACACATCATGTATATGTGATTCTAGGATACAAATGATTATTATATGATACAAACAACTATTATAGGATACATATATATACTCCAACATAAACACATGTCGAATAAATAATGTGATATCATGAGGTCGAGGGGGGTCAGGGCCCCCTAACCATCCTAAAACTAAGTTGTGTTTAAGATTCTCAAGTGCACTGTAGGACAACACAGTTAACGCATTAAAGAAGGAGGCCAAATTCCACGAGGAGAACGTTGATGCCTACCTAGTGACACCCGAGCATGAGCATGACAACATCATACAATATCAGGAAATATACTCGCACAGATGAAGGAGGAACTGGAGCTTGCAAAGGCCAAGATGGCCAAGGTCGCAGTAAGTGCAAATAGCTAATATACTCGCACAGATGAAGGAGGAACTGGAGCTTGCGAAGGCCAAGATGGCCAAGGTCGCAGTAAGTGCAAATAGCTATTGTGAAATTCTTTAGTGATCAGCTCGGTGACATCCTTTATTGTGTGTTCTCAGATGAAAATATTGCGCTCATGGAGGTGAATCATCTGCATGGATAAGGTCGAGGCCACCCCACGTCAATTCTCGGACCATGGTAAGTTCGGTTACACGTCCATTGTACAAGAAGTTCCTGCTAACTTGGCTAGGTCCCACACATCCATTACACATGGAGTTTGGGCACTCTACTTCTTTGAGACTTTGGTGACATTTTTCTTGTGTTTGTGTACCTCATTGTTCGAAGTTTAAACTTGTGCAGCAAAATATTTTATATATGATGTTATGAAAATCTCATTTCTCACCCACGTTTGTTGGTGTCCCAAAAACAAGTGATAATGCCAATATTACATACTACTGCAGTGGATAGACAAGGCATTTGGATGTGATACTGTAGTGGAAGCAATTACACAAATTGCTATCAACTCTACATATATCGATCGAGGTGATTCCTTCCAACTCACTTTGCCCCTCCGATTGATTTCGTATGTGGTAATCCAAATTAAAAATGTAGTAGAATTAATTCACCCTAGATGAACCAAACAGAGTTCATGGACACAATTAGGGCTGGAAAAAAAGCTTGAAGCTCGCGAGCTAAACAAGTAGCTCGTGACTCGGCTTGAATCGGCTCGAACTCGAAGAATAACAAGTCGAGCCGAGCTTTAGTTTAAGATCGTTTATAGACCAAGTTAAACGAGCCAATCTGACGACTACTCGTGTAACTCGTTAGGCTCACTACAAAAGATCAGCCACTCCCAATCTAAAAAAAAGATCAGCCACTCAGCACCCTGCATCCCAGGCGCACAATACAAGGCACTGCTGTTGAAGGCCCAGCCGCCCAGTAGACTTATGCATTACAAGGAAATTACAATTATTTAGTGATGTGTATGTTTAATAAATACATAATCATTTTTATCATGTTTGAGGGTTTTATTACACATCTTTAACGAGCTTAACAAGCTAAAGAGCCAGCTCGTGAGTTATACGAGTCGAGCCAATCTTGGGTTTGAGCTTGTTATAGTAACGAGTCGAGTCGAGCTAGCTCGTTAACGAAACGAGCTCTAGCGAGTCAAGCCGAGCTGGCTCGACTCGACTCAAATTCCAGCCCTAGACACAATGACCACTTGATATGGATGTAACACAAGGAGGTTGGGCCAAATCATTAGAGGTTCTTCACCAATAATTAACTTAAACAATGCCATTCCACATATCAAGTCCCCGACTATCTACTACAACAATTTTTGCCCGGCACCGGTGACCGGGGGGGGGGGCGATGACGGCGACACGCCTTCAGATCCTTTCAGTGCTTAATTATAGTCGTTGTTAGGTGGTCCACAGACCTAGTTGCAATTTTCTCACTTCTGGTGTTCTCCATACATGCATGACAGATGATGAATAGAGTGGGGTCTCTCTCATAAAAAGAAACAAATCTCACTATAGAGAAATAAATTTATATCCACTCTATTTTTTAATTCTTTTTGCATGGAGTGTTCACTATTGCATTGCTACATTAAGAACCCTGCATACATGTTCCGTGCCAATGCATCTGATGAATTCCTATGCACACTGCTATGTTAGAATGTTGTGAGAGATAGTTTCTCTATTGTCCAATGTCTCTCTAATGATAAGTTTTTGTGATTTCTGTTTACTGCAAGCTACAAACCGGCATATGCAACATGCATAACGTGTACCGTACCTACAAATATCTCTCACTGCAATTCTATTATCTGCCAAGGGCATGGTAGGTTCCCATTTTGTATTTACATACTTTATCATTGGCACAACAACTTTCTTTTGCTTGTCATGTGCCACAACTTGTGTACATAAAACTATAATGATAACGGGTAAAAGGATCAAAGATGTCTAACCTTCTTTGAGTACGGTCAAACATATACATTTGCCTCAAATTTCCTGTGATCCAAACCTCATGCACAAAAGGAACATATTAAGATAATCTATTGAGGTGTTCGACAATTATTTAACCCAATTAAGTCTAGGGGATCATACCCCCCCCCCCCTTTTATTCTAAAGACCGACTAAAATTTGTACTAAGAAATCAAACAAAAGCAAAACCAAATATGTCTTGTGACTTCCACTGGTGCTTTATATAGTTTAGATCCGGGTTTAATGTGCCAACCATTTATTCATTGCCTAGTCCCATGTTTATTTCCCTTTTAAACCTGGTCATTTTTTGTTTTCACCATCTATTCTTCTTCCACATATATGTATCCATCAGTTTGCGCCGCTACTTCACATGGCCTCCCTCTTGGACGCCTTATAGTTTTGGAGGAGTATGCTTCTTTCCCTTTAGCCTTCATGGTTTCCTTCTTGATTTTTTGGTTCTCGTCTGGTGAATCTAAGTCTGTAGAGGTGTTGTTGTCCCCATCTATAACAAATAAAATAGAAGTTAATACAAAAGAAATACAAATATGATCCTTAGACTAGCTCCATGTATTATAGCCTTGCGCATTCTATAATTTTTTAAAGAAATCCTAACGATTCTCATTATGTTTTACGCTTTTCGGAAAAGAATACAAGCAATGTGTATTAGGGGTAGAGGAGAAATTTCATATATCTTAATATGTCCTTTAAAGTTTTACATATCCACCAATATGGTTTTCAAGAAAACCTACATAATTTTCTACTAGTCAAAACTAATTACAGAATTGCTTGCAAATATACTTGAACGTTAATGTGCAAAAGTGACAAATCGATTGAAAGATCCATGTTTGATTCATTTGTTAGTGTTCATTTTCTAAATCTCACATAAAGATAAACTATGTATATAATACATTTATTTAGTTATATAAATCAAAGTATCTTGAACGCTTTCCAAAGCTCGGGAAAATTGTGTATAAGGTCATTAAGCAACTTGAAAAAGCTCTAATTTACATGTAGCTTTCTAACTAATGGACCTCCTAAGATAGAAAAAGAGCAAACAAATGTAAACACTCTAAGGTAATGCAATCTCACACAAAATAGAGGAATGCCAATAAGCACAAAACAAAAATTAAGTACCCACAAGATTATGTAGTAGTATGAATGACTATTTTTTTCCCTCATTTATCTACTTGTGCACTAACATATTTTATACTAGCACATGCTATTTTTATTTCTCTTCAATAACAGTGTAATAGTAACTTGACTAGATTGGATTACGGAACCTAAAAGGAAAACAAATGTGCGAAACACATGCATGTATATATAAATACTATAGCAATGATGACAGAAGGAACTTACAAACACTTAAATTTCGCTCACTGAGATTTATATTTTTCCCAATTTTTAATCTTCTAGGTCTCGGCGGACTTGCTTGAGATGTATCAGTCTTCACATTTTTCATAAGCCTTTTGCGGAAACTCTCATGCTGCAAAAAGAAACAATTGAAAATAAATACAAAATATCCATAAACATAATTTACTTACATATTATAATTTCAGAAGTTTAATAATATTAATGCAATTCATTTGTTTATAAAGCTAACAATTCAAATATTTGAACAAATTTTCAAAAAATTATATATGATATACATAATATCATAACACAAACTACATAAAAAGCATATGCTTTAAGAACTGTGCTATTTTCAGCCACCACATTAAGATATCAAGTTGGCATGTTATGATGGGTCTTATAACAAGTTAGTATGCTCTACAAAGTTGCCTAAAACAATTGACACACTAGTGAAAGAAACAAAAAATTCATCATTTCCATGTATGGTTTAACGTATTGGTAGACCAAAATGATGCCTCTGTTTTTGCAAAAAAATGTGTTTCTCATGTACATACCAAAAAAAAATAGTTCAGTGTGTACTCAAAAAATAGAGAAATAGTAAGGTATACCCGAAGATACAACAAAACCAAAATGTTCCATTTTTGGTGTGGTTATGAAATAAACCTATGGTACACCTTATTGCCAAATAGGTTCATAGATAATTGCAAAATTAGTAGAGGAATGCACACATTTATATGATGTGACGGCAACTCTGAAATACAGGATTGCAAAATAAAGAAAAAAAAATGCAAGGACGGTCATCTGGTTATAGCACATGAGTAGCATATGAAAACTACAGTAATCGCACATTAATCTTGCACGAATAAATGAAGATGTGAAATTATGAGAGGTAGAAGGGTGGAATCTGCAACAATTACGTAGCATTATCACAATGACCCTGCTTCAACAACATGAATCAAGTAAAGAACCTACAATCCTATTTAAGCTAGTTTAACTGGTCTAATTATTTCAAGAATAACACAAAATCAAATTATATGGAAACTAAGTCAAAAAATATCCCACTCGCAATTTTAGGATGCCTTATTATTTTCACATAAAGAGACCGTAAAGTGGAAAATTTTGAACAACTAGAATGGTAGTTTGTAAAAAGATATAAATTCAATTTTAAAGAGTATAAATGCTAATGGAAATACCAATGTATGTTCTTCTAAGACAAGCCAAGTTCTTAGAATGACACATAACTTTTGAGAAAAGGAAATGATCGACAAAAATTACTCATAATACATAATGTTGAAATGCTCAGTTACCAGATCAGCAGACTTCTCAAAATTGTACAATTCATCTACACTTGTCCTTTGAACAAATGATCGTTTTGTAAGCTTTCCCGTTTCAACGTACTGAACTGCAGACTTCAATGTCCTGAATACGTAACGGCTAACAGGGTCTGTGTAGTACTGTATAATAAATAATGATTAGGACTATGAAAATATTTAATCAAAGAACAATGGAGTGATTTTAATTTTCATTTTCATGTACCAGGTCTTTCTTTGTTTGTTCCAATGATTTTCTGTATACCAATTCTTTCACCCATCCAGGTGGCAGCCCGGATGGGTTGAACTCCACTTCTGCAAGGATCTATAAAACAAGGAAACATATTAGCTTTGGAAAGCCAAACCATGGTGTACATAAACAATTATTTATTCAGTGATAACAAGAAATACACATTATCTCGAGAGTTTGTGTCGCATTGTCCATTGGTATCACAATTGGAGATCTTCTTTTCCTTATCATAGAGTAGTACATCTTCTTTAGAAAATGCTCGTATGCCCGTTTCCGCATAAACATAAAACTGCAAATTAATAATCATGCAAGAATTTAAAATCAAATTTCAGTTATTTGTTGACACGAGTAAATTATATGCTTGAGATCCTTAATAATTATTTTTATGGGGCTAATGAAGGTAGCTGACTCTAATTGTCGTTTTTTTGTATAACTTACACATGTGTGCAAAGTTACCTTACACAAATAGGGGGGGAGCGAGAGAGACCGGAAATATATTGCAAAATTATATATCAAAGAAAATGAACTAATCCTAGGAATGTATCTGGCAAACATGTTCATATCCAATCCTTGAACAAACTAAGGGTTATTCATGAAAATTATAATGGTTGTGAGCATATAAGAATATTAGGAAATCCTAAAAGATTGAAAAATAACATAAGTTATATATGGTTGGTGACCATTTAAATTTATGTACATGTAAATGAAGCTTTTTGGGGGCCATTCGACACTACGTCGTTGGACACTACCAATATTAACATTTTTTGCATGTGACTTTTAATCGCTAGTGAATTAGCAACTCTAAACAACAAATGATTTCTTTGTTATACTAGACAGACAATAGTTTTCTTATCAGCAGAAAATTGTTTGGAAAACTTAGTATTAGTAAAAAGATGGACATACAATTTAAAATCCTGACTTGATAAAGAAATGATGTACATTTTATGTTATAACGCATGAGGAAAGATGTGGGCGACCATTCTTCATCTCATCGCCAATAGACAATTACAAATAAGCATTGTTTGAGCTAGGACTACCAAAGTGAAATTGATAGATTTTGGTGGCACTTTGTATTCCAATTAAATAATCACATATATACCATCGAAGCCGTGCATAATATAATAACTTCACATATGACATGATATCATATCCAGTTAAAGGCTTGGGTACTCATGGAAACAATTAGTAATTATGAAAAATATTTTCATGAAAGAAAAACTTTGATTAGATTGACACTTTCTTGGAAGTCATTCATTATGAATAGAGAAAGTACTTGCAAGGAAAAAGGTGAAAAAGCTACCTTGTACATCTTGTCCATGTTCTCGCCGCCCGCTCTGATCTCGACCAACCACCCCTTTGGAAGCCATTCATGTGACTTCTGCATATCATGATATAACAACATATGGATCAAGGATATGGAATATTATATGTATACACACATATATACATAATGACTACATTATATTAACAAAACATACAGAAAGCATGCTATCATCAACAGAATAATTGGCTTCGATGTAGTGCTCATCCATCTCAGAGAAAAGGTAGTCCAGGACCTCAGACTTCATCGTGAATTTTGCCCCTGATACTGGAGAAATGAAATACTAGAAATAAAAAAAGCAAGGATAAAATTTAGATATTTCCAATAATTAAAACAATACAACAACAAGTAAAAAACATTAGAGCACAAACACTTGTTAAATATATCTAATATCATGTATGTATGCATTTATTTGTTTGTATATAACTTACCCGATAGAGGGCACCATCATCATCACGTCTGACCTCCATGATCCAACCATCAGGTAGCCAATCTGGTGGCTCCACCACAGCATCTTCCATCTTCTGCTTGACATCCTCAAGTAGTTTCACTTCCTCAACATCCGAGATCCAGTCTTCCGTTCCTAGAACTACAAAAATTAATATCTCCCTTCTCTTTCAACTCCTCAGAGATAGACCACCATAACGTCATTCCTCGGTGCAATCCCTCGGTAGTAATCCACCCACACACTCCCATGGAAACGATATGCAAACCCACACTCTCCTAGCTAAACTATGTACATGGACTTCTCCAAAAACGAATTCACTGTCGAAACTTTAGCTTCCCAAGAATTGAAGTGATGGATTCTAGATATTCGTATGACAAAGCATGAAGCTATATCACACCCGCAGATCCACAGGAGAGGCTGAATTTGATCAACAAAATAATAAGTTGAAGAGTTGGCTATCATGTACTAGTAGTGAGAGTCACAACTGTGTTTCTCAGTTCTTAACTTGTCTAGAATATTGAAAGTAAACATGTGCTACATCCGAGCAGGGCAACGAAGGAGACCAAGGTTGAGCAGTATTCTGGGAGCGCGAGGCACAAGGAACGTTCGGCTTCGCATCCATACTGTCACTAGGATCTAGTGTGGTGCTGCTACCGTTATTTGGCATGCTCAGGATCTAAGGCTGCATGCGGTGGTCTAGCACGCCTTGGTGCCAGGGCAGGATGCAGACACCGACAGTGACTTGGGGAAACCGCCTGCGTGCAGTGGGAGGCGTCATCTGCTGATTTTACTTTATTTTATTTTAGCCTTGAATCATCGCAGCTCAAGAGTCATAGTATCCCAGATACAACACAATACAACTTTACTCTCTTTTCTTCATATTTTTTAGAGAAAAAATATTGGACCAGCAAATAGAACTACTGATGCCTCCTTTGGTTTGGAGGAATTTCATAGGAATTATATAGGATAGGATTCTTGTAGGAAAATTTCCTTTAGAGCCCTTTGGTTCCTAGGAATAGATTCCCATTTCTACATAGGATTGGTTCTTATCCTCCATATTTCAAAGGAAAATAACATGAGACTAGACTCAATGGAAATATTCCTATAATGCGAACCAAATGGCATCTCTTTTTCTATTTCTACTCATAGAATTTGATATACATGCCATCTAATTTCCTACAAATTTCCTGTTCCAATGATAATCCTATCCTATGAACCAAAATAAATTTATCTTCCTATGATAATCCTATCCTATGAACCAAAGGAGGCCTGAGAAGAAACAATAAGCGGCTAAATTAGATACAGAAGTAAGTACAATCAAAGCCTTGACAAACAATCCAAAGCCAAAATCCATGGGGAAAATATATATCCGTAAATCATGGCCTCCAAAACAACCCCGGATCTATCATGCAAGCTCAATCAAGGAGGGATGATGGGAATCGACACCGAGGCCACCAGTTGGAGCCATCATCATCTTGCAACCTAAGACAAGAATGAATCGAGTTCCCGCTACATAGATCAGATCCAGCTAACGGAAAAAAGGAAACTCTGGATAGTTCCCTCCCCATGAAGGGGTTGGGAAAAGTTTTTTACTATAAATGCCACCTCCAGGACCGCTACACAGATCAGAGCACCACGGCAACCAAAGTTGGAAGTAAACTACATCAGCCACAGGATGATAGCAGTACATGCGATCTATGAAACCATCCATCCGTCACCACCCAAATCCGTAGAACCAAAATATTCCTAAGACATCAATAGATTGACCAAAGGGTTATTCCCCAGCGAATTTTGGCGCCCAGATCCCTGGCGCCGCCAGCCCCAAACCACTCTCATATGTTCGTCAACTCACGAAACCTAGGCACGGCCATGCCTCAGATCAAACTTGGAACAAAGCAGACCATCTTTTAGTGACCTCTCTGCATGTAGGCCACCGACAAGCAGACAAATATCTATATCCCACGCGATTTACGACCAAATAAAAGGTGATTAGCAAGGAGAAAGGAGGATATTTTGCAAACCTTGGGTCGCCGTCGACGGTGCCATTGAATCGCAAGGTGGAGAGGACCACCCGGTGACTTTTTGATGTCACCGCCCGCCCTTAACGAACGCTCTCGCTTGGAGATCTGGAGAGGACTACGAACAACGATGAGGTAACAAGACAAGATGCAAGGTGGTTGGAGGCTGGTTGTGGGTGGCGGAATTGTTAGGGGCCTCGGTCGGCGCTATATATACATCCGGCCGGGAGGAAAAGGTAAGTCGCTTCCACCGTTCTCTTTTCCTAGCCCTAGATGATCCATCGGACAGTGGAGAATGGGTTTATTGGAAAAGGGGTCTAGGGTTTAGAAGTCCAAAAGTAGGTAGGTCATTGAAATTTAAAAATGGGAAGGGCGGGGTTGGTGGATTTGGTCCAAAAGTTTTTTCTTTCTTTCTTTACTGATATTTAATTTGGTTATGTGGTATGATCGTCCATTAAATATTGATTTGTTTATATCCTAGAATTGCTATAACCTTAATTGGTGATATTCCAAATATATATATGAGGATACGCATGATTCCACTATTGACCTTTTGCAATTATAGAAATTATTTATTAGAGATTGCGTACTGGCTGTCAGCGTAGACACACAAGCGTTCTACCTAGAGTTACCGAAAACGTGTCATGTTGATACGTGACGGGGCAAATTTCCATCAGATCCCTCGGTAGGGTTCATGACGAGACCGGAAGTACCGGAACGGAGGCTGCACACTCAGTTTTCCCAGGTTTGGGCCTCCGAAGAGCAATACCCTACATCCTGCTTTGTCTTGGTATTCATGGAGAGGAGATACCTCATGCAGAAGGGTACAATGGTGGTTTGAGATGTCTACCAAGAGTTTGTTCTAGATTGTATCCCTAATGAGGGCCCTAAACCTCCCTTTATATAGACAAGAGAGGTCTAGGGTTTACACGGAGAAGATATCGAATGGTTCTGGCTCCCGTTGTCTGCCTTAGGTTACACGATCGCTGCCCTCTCCTTATCAAGGTTCCTTGTCGCTCCCTAGGCCTAGTGGGCCCTGGCCAAGGTCGAGGCTGGGCTCTTTCACTTTAGGTACCCTGAGTCAAGGACCCCATCAGTAGCCCCTGAGCGTGACGGAGATCACGAGCATCCGGGCTCCAAGGTCTCCGTTGGGCTCTTTTTCTTATGCCTCCGGCCTCCCGAGTGATTAGTAGGCAGCCTCGTCCTTCGTCCTATCGGCAACATCGCCGTGTTGCCTTTAGACGACTGGACTGGATAGATAGTTAACGAGTCGGCTCACCAGCCGCGCAAGCTCTGCGGGGGGCACGATTTCGTATTCCAGCTCCCCTTTTAAGTAGAAAAACAGAGCAACACTTCTGGAGAGCGACCCCAGTCATTCCTGCTCTCCTTCCGTCTCCGCCACCTCGCGTCTAGGGTTGTTGACGCAAATAGCCGCCGCCTCCTCCTCCAGTCCATCTCTGAAAGGATCACTGATACGTCTCCGTCGTATATATATTTTTTGATTTTTCCATGCCAATATTATACAACTTTTACATATTTTTGGCAACAATTTATATGATTTTCTTGGACTAACATATTGATGCAGTGCCCAGTGCCAGTTCCTGTTTGATGAATGTTTTTTGTTTCGCAGAAAATCCATATCAAACAAAGTCCAAATGATATAAAAACTTACAGACATTTTTTGGAATATATGTGAATTTTGGGAAGTGGAACCAATGCAAGGCGGTGCCCAAGGGGCCCACAAGCCCTAGGGGCGCGCGCCCCTACCCAGGGCGCGGACAGGGGAATTGTGGCCACCTCGAAGGTCGATTGGTGGTCACCTTCAGACGCAAGGAAGCTAATATCCAGATAAAAATCGTGTTAAAATTTCAACCCAATCGGAGTTACGGATCTCCGGGAATTTAAGAAACGATGAAAGGCCAGAAACAGGGAGCGCAGAAACGGAAGAGAAACATAGAGACAGATCCAATCTCGGAGGGGCTCTCGCCCCTTCGCCGCCATGGAGGCCATGGACTAGAGGGGAAACCCTCTTCCCATCTAGGGGGAGGCCAAGGAAGAAGAAGAAGGAGGAGGGCTCTCTCCCCCTCTCTCTCCCGATGGCGCCGGAACGCCGCCGGGGCAGTCATCGTGTGACGGTGATCTACCCCAACAACTACGTCATCTTCACCAACACCTCCATCACCTTCCCCCCATCTATCTACAGCGGTCCACTCTCCCACAACCCGTCGTGCTCTCTACTTGAACATGGTCCTTTATGCTTCATATTATTATCCAATGATGTGTTGCCATCCTATGATGTCTGAGTAGATTTTGTTGTCCTATCGGGTAACTGGTGAATTGTTGTGATTGGTTTAATTTGCTTGTGGTTATGTGATGTCTACTACACATCCTTCTTCTTGTAGACTCGTGTTGGGCCTCCAAGTGCAGAGTTTCGTAGGACAGTAGTAATTTTCCCTCAAGTGGATGACCTAAGGTTTATCAATCCGTGGGAGGCGTAGGATGAAGATGGTCTCTCTCAAGCAACCCTGCAACCAAATAACACAGAGTCTCTTATGTCCCCAACACACCCAATACAATGGTGAATTGTATAGGTGCACTAGTTCGGCGAAGAGATGGTGATACAAGTGTAATATGGATGGTAGATATAGGTTTTTGTAATCCAGAAATATAAAAACAGCAAGGTAAATAATGATAAAAGTGAGCGCAAACGGTATTGCAATGCTTGGAAACAAGGCCTAGAGTTCATACTTTCACTAGTGAAAGTTCTATCAACAATGATAACATAATTAGATCATATAACAATCCCTCAACGTGCAACAAAGAGTCACTCCAAAGTCACTAATAGTGGAGAACAAACGAAGAGATTATTGTAGGGTACGAAACCACCTCAAAGTTATTCTTTCTGATCGATCTATTGGGATATTCCTATAAGTGTCACAAACAGCCCTAGAGTTCGTACTAAAATAACACATTAAGACACACATCAACCAAAACCCTAATGTCACCTAGATACTCCATTGTCCCCACAAGTATCCGCGGGTTTGATTATACGATATGCATCACACAACAATCTCAGATTCATCTATTCCAACCAACACAAAGAACTTCAAAGAGTGCCCCAAAGATTCTACCGGAGAGTCAAGACGAAAAAGTATGCCAACCCCTATGCATAAGTTCACAAGGTCACAGAACCCACAAGTTGATCACCAAAACATACATCAAGTGGATCACGTGAATATCCCATTGTCACCACAATTAAGCACATGCAAGATATACATCAAGTGTTCTCAAATCCTTAAAGACACAATCCGATAAGATAACTTCAAAGGGAAAACTCAATCCATTACAAGAGGTAGAGGGGGAGAAACATCATAAGATCCAACTATAATAGCAAAGCTCGTGGTACATCAAGATCATTTCAAATCAAGAACACGAGAGAGAGAGAGAGAGAGAGAGAGAGAGAGAGAGAGAGAGAGAGAGAGAGAGAGAGAGAGAGAGATCAAACACATAGCTACTGGTACATACCCTCAGCCACGAGGATAAACTACTCCCTCCTCGTCATGGAGACCACCGGGATGATGAAGATGGCCACCAGTGATGGTTTCTCCCTCCGGCATGGTGCCGGAATGGGCTCTCGATTGGTTTTTCGTGGCTACAGAGGGATGCGGCGGCGGAACTCCCGACACCCCCCTCCATTTCACCTCCCTGAAAATGCCAAACTTCGGGAAATCATTCCCGGATGTTATCTCCCTTCGCCGGTATCGTGTAGTACCGCGTTAGGGTACACCCAGCACCGCTTATTGCCATGTTATGCTTTGTGATGCTTTCTTTGCTTTATATTTATTATTGCTTCCCCCTCTTCTCTTCGGTAGACCCCGATACCACTGCCGATGTCGCTGTGATCGACTACGTCGACGACGACCCTTCTTCCCTTTCAGCGGAGCATCCAGGCAAGCCCCCCTTTGATCATCCCGATATTGCCCATTCCATTCTCTCATGATTGCATTAGATTTTGCTGTTGTAATTGATTGCTCCTATTCTGATGCATAGCGTACTTTTGTACATGTTGTTGTATCTTACCTGCTTTTCCTAAACTGCTTAGTATAGGTTGGTCAGTGATCCATCAATGACCCCCATTTTGTCTTTGTTGCCCCGGCTTCATCATCGATGACTCGAGCAACGTGATCGACGACCAGAGCCCGACACCTCACATCACTTCACCCCCCTTAGTTGTACGACTCTGCATAGTTACTATCGAGTGCGGAGGGTGATACCTCGTAATGCACTCCTGATGATAACTCTTTATTGTAGCTATTCAGTCGTGGTCATCGAGGGTGATTCCTCTTTCACCATTCCCGATACGACTCTGTCATGCAACCTCTCAAGTGTGGACCTCGAGGGTGATTCCTCCCACATTCAGCTTGATGATTACATCGAGTGGAATCCCCCGAGGGTGATTCCTCGGGTTTTCCCTTTGATGTTTGGACACACGGTTACCTTGACTTTACTTCAGTTCCTTGTGAAAGGTGGGCGGGCCCGGTGAGCACCCGCGGGAGTTACGATGGCGGCTGGTTGTTTAGCGGTATCACCTAGGAGGGGTGATAGCTCCGGACTTATCCCGACAGCCGGCACTTCTTTTAATAATGCACTAACAGGTTTGGGTATTTGATCTGAGTTGGCCTCTGGCCTTTACGCACTAACTGCTGATACGTCCAAAACATATCTATAATTTCTGCTTGCTCCATGCCTCTTTTGGGTGATATTGCTATGTTATTTATACACTTCCATACACTTTTGATCATATTTGGACTAACCTATTAACTCAGTGCACCCCAGTGCCAGTTTCTGTTTTCGGCTGTTTTTGTATTTTAGGTTTTCACATTATGAGAACTGCCAGAAAAAATCCAGTAAAATTATATAAAAAATCAGTGTTCCAGAAATTTCCGTGCGCCCGAAGGACAGCCGGGGGGGCCACCAGGGCTCCAGGCGCCCTGGCGGCGCCCCCCCCCCCCCGGGCCGCGCCGGGGGGGCGCCTGGGCCCCCCGAGGCTCCCCCGATGCCCCCCTTTGGCATATATTTAAAGTGTCTCGAGAAACCCTCGAAACAGGAACTCTTTTTCGCGATAACATCTCTGTTCCGCCGCCGCTTCCAAGATCGGGAGCACCAGGAGAACTCTTCCCGGCACCCTGCCGGAGGGGAGGATCACCACCGGGATCCTCTCCACCACCATGGACGCCTCCCGGATGAGTTGTGAGTAGTCTCCCTTGGACCATGAGTCCATGACCAGTAGTTATGTGATGTTCTCCTCCCGTTCTTGTGCTTCACTAATTAGTCCTCGTGAGCTGCCCTACATGATCGAGGCACATATGTAATCCTTATGCTGTTGCTATGATGAGTTTGTTGGGATCCGATGGATTATGAGATTATGTTCAGATTGTGCTTGAGTAATATATTTGATCTACCTCTTTTATATTTATGTTCGTAAGTAATTCTTGCATGTTCTCCGTTGTTATTTATTGCTTTGGCCAAGTAGTAGGTAGTGACTCCAAGAGGGAACGTTATGCTTGATTGTGGGTTCATGCCCCTCGATGACTAGTTTGAGTGACAGAAACATGAGTCTAGGGGATGTGTTGTTGCCACAAGGGGGAAAACAACGGTGCTTGTGCCCGCGGGTGCAAGGATTGTTTACTTTACGCAAAGTTCTTTTAATGCAGTTGTCTGTTGCTTTGAGTTTACACTATGGGTGGGGCTCGCAACTTAATACCAGCGAGATGTTCTGGATAGATATCTCAAGGTGGATGATTAGTAGTAGATATTGATGGATTTCGGTCTACTTACTTTGGCGTACCGCCCATGCTTTGAACCTCAACCTTTCTCGCAATGTGGTCAGCATTGGTTTGCGTTCATGGTCCTGTCAATTGCCTAGCTTTAATTCGTTTACCTCACATAGCTGTTTTATCGTCTTTTGGGAGAGAGACATCACTAGTGAACATCATGAGACTCCGGTCCATATTACCATCATCGATCACATCCGCTATTTACTTTTCGCTATTATTTACTATTGCAAACATTATCTATCACTACTATCATTTGCGTTTAATCCTTTGTGAACTACAAGGCCGGAGGGATTGACAACCTCTCTGTACTCGTTGGGAGCAAAGTTATTTGTATCTGTGTGCAGGTCCACGTTGATTGCTAATATCTGGCGCCGTTAGCAGTTGACACCTTCTTGTTGAACCTAGGAGTCTCTGGGGATTCGATCCTTGGTATCTTTGCCAAGGGAAAAACTTCCGAAACACTACATCTCACACCTTCCACTTGGGGTAACCAACAAAGGGCGAGAAGCCTAGCAAGAGTTTTTCTAGTGCCGTTGCCGGGGACTCCACTCTTCAAGATAGGGGAGTTGCATGCTATCTTTTACCTTTGCTTTTTAGTCTTGTTAGTTTACCTTTCAGTTTTTGCTTTAATATTTTTTATCGAAAATCACAAAAATAGTTATCTTGCTTGCTTGCTACTATGGGTTCCACCGAGAACACCAAGTTGTGTGACTTCACTAGTCACTACAACGATGAATTTATCAGCACACCTATCACTACACCTGCCACTTCAGCACCTTCGTATGAAATTAAACCTGCTTTACTGAACTTAGTCATGAAAGATCAATTCTCCGGTGCTGGAGATGATGCTGCTTTACACTTAAACAACTTTGTTGAACTTTGTGATATGCAAAAGTACCAAGAAATAGATGGTAATATTGTTAAGCTTAAGCTTTTTTCCTTTCTCCTTGAGAGGAGGAGCTAAAATTTGGTTTCAGTCTTTGCCTAGAAATAGCATAGATTCATGGGAAAAGTGCAAAGATGCTTTTATTGGAAAATACTATCCACCTGCTAAAATTATCCAACTAAGAAGTAACATAATGAATTTTAAACAATTGGATAATGAACACGTTGCCCAAGCTTGGGAACGTATGAAATCTCTTATCAAGAACTGCCCTACTCATGGTTTGACTACTTGGATGGTTATCCAAACTTTTTATGCAGGCTTGAACTTTACATCGCGGAACTTGTTAGATTCGGCCGCGGGAGGAACCTTTATGTCAACTACACTTGGTGCTGCCACAAAGCTTCTCGATGAGATGATGACCAACTATTCCCAATGGCACACCGAACGCGCTCCAACAGGTAGGAAGGTAAACTCTGTCGAGGAGATTTCCTCCTTAAATGAAAAAGTTGACTTGATCATGTCTCTACTTTCGAAGCAATCCTCTGTTGATCCTCGTGATGTTCCTTTAAATTCTTTGATTGCTCAAGAACAAGTAGATGTGAACTTTATCTCTAGAAACAATTTTAACAACAATGCTTATAAGAGTAATTTTGGTAGCAATCCTAGACCGTTCCCCTCTAATTCTTATGGGAACAACAATGCTTATCCTAGCACCAAGAACTCCAATACTGAACTAGAGATTATGCTTAAAGATTTCATCACTACCCAAAAAGCCTTTAATAAGAGTGTAGAAGAAAAACTACATAAACTAGATGATCTCTCTTTGAAGGTAGACCATTTAGCCAATGAGATAGAATTGCTTAAAATTAAAACTTCTCCTCTTGAGGAGAGGAAGGTCACTCCTATTAATGCTACTCAAGTGCAAATTAATGAAAATATTAGGATGATGGCTAAACTTAAAGAAAGATGGGCTAGAGAAAGGGAGGAAGAAGATATAATTAAGAGCCTTCCTACCCACCACATTGTTGCTACTATCCAAGTTGTTGAGAATATCCAAACTCTTAGCACCCAATGTACTCCTGGTCCCATTGGACCTATTAATGGTGATGCTATGACTATAGAAACTACCAAACAAGTGAACCTAAAGGACACCACTACCACTTTACTTGATGCTAGTGACCTTGATTTTGATAATTGCACTCTTACCGAAGTTATTGATTTCCTTCACAAGATGTCTAGAGATCCCCACACTAGCACGCTTAACCTTGCCTTCACAGAGCATATCACTAATGCTCTTATCAAAGCTAGGGAGGAGAAACTTAGAGTAGAAGCCTCCATACCTAGAAAGCTAGAAGATGGTTGGGATCCTATGATAAAAATTAAATTGAATGACTTCTCTTGCTATGCATTATGTGATGTTGGAGCTAGTACCTCTGTTATGCCCAAAAGAATATATGATATGCTTAAATTGAAACCTTTTGATTCTTGTTCTTTTGGTGTTCGTCTCGTTGATTCTTCCATAAAGAAACCTTTGGGGAGGATCGACGATGTTCTTATCGTTGTCAATGATAATTATGTTCCTGTTGATTTCACTATTATGGATATTGAATGTGATCCTTCTTGTCCAATTATTTTGGGACGTCCCTTTTTACGCATCGCTGGTGCTATCATTGACATGAAAGAGGGTAATATAAAATTTCAGTTTCCTCTCAAGAAAGGGATGGAACACTTCCCTCGAAAGAAGATCAAGTTACCTTTTGAGTCCGTTGTACGGGCTAGCTATTCTTTTACTCTTGATAAAACTTGATCTCTATGCATTATGCCTAGCTTAAAGGCATAAAAGAAAGCGCTTTTGGGAGGCAGCCCACATGAATAAATTTTATTTTGCTTTTGTTGTGTCTTGATGTTGTTTACTACAGTAGCATCATCATTGTATCTTTACTTTTCAATTTTGTGCCAAGTATAGCCTCTGATTGCTAGAAAGTTCAAAAGTTGTGAGGAGCTGTCCAGGAAACAGATTCTGTCCTTGGATAGAAAACTTCGTATAAAATCACCAGATCATCTTTTTGGTCTGAATTTTTTCGACAGCGTTCTCTATATAATTGTCTTTCGTGCGTCTGTTCTGAGTTTTTTTATTAGAGTTGCAGAAGTGCCCCGAACAAATCAATTACTACCTGCTATTCTGTTTTTCACAGATTCTGTCCTGTTTTGCCTTTCTTTCATTTTGCAAACCAAGAGCTTGCTTTTTCTTTGCAAAAACCTTTTGGCAATCTTGAGAAACAGTAGACCTTCAAGAATATCTTTATTTCCAGCAAGGAACAATTATTTTATTATGGGTACTAACCTCGCTAATCAGATTATGATGAGTTATGTATGAAGGGAGTTTTCAAGTGTGCGAGGGAAGATGATAAAAAGATCCAGGAGTGTCAAACGCTCAAGCTTGGGGATGCCCCCATGCACCCCCAACAAATATTCAAGGAGACTCAAGCGTCTAAGCTTGGGGATGCCCCCGCGCATCCCCTTCTCCATCAACATTATCAGTTCGTCTTTCGTTCCACTATATTTTAATCACTTCATGTGTTATGTGCTATGCTTGGAGCGTCTTGCTTTTAGTTTCCTTTTTAGTTTTTCATAACGAGTCGGAACTCAGCCTTCTTTATGTGGGAGAAAAACACGCTCCACTTCTACCTAGAACATAACATAGAATTTTCATGACTATCTTTGCTGTGTGTGTTCTTTGTCTTTTAATAGCTACTATCATGTTCTGCTCTTAGTATGCATGCTTATCTTTTTTAAGAGCTTTCGTTTAGTTGGTTGCTTGAACTCTCTTTAATTACCATGCTCACCTCATTAAGAGAGTCTGCTTCTGTTGCATTGGTTGATATGTCTATGATAAAGATGCTACGTGCATAATGACGCTTAGTAGTTCAGGTTTTCTTATGGTTAAATCTCAAATAGCTGGGGGATTCCCAATGTGTTATTAGAGAACCAACATGATTTGTTTGCCAATGATGTGGTATGGTTTAGTAATATCTTCCCTCTATAATTTATTTTGATTGACTTGGCGTATGCTCACGCATATTTAAGACTGTAAAGAAAGTCTGTCAAGCCTTGATGATCTTTTGTTTCTGAGTAGCGATATAACTTCCATGCCTGATTCAATGTTGCTTTGTCACTCTGCATGATTATGACCGTCATTGCTCTCTTAGTTGGTCGCTCCCAGTCTTTTGCTAACCTCCACCTGTACTAAGCGGACTGACTGCTTGTGCATCCACATCCTTTTAAACCAGTTATGCCATATGAGTCCACCATACCTACCTATATGTGGTATTTCACCGCCACTCCAAGTAAATTTACATGTGCTACCTTTAAAACCTTCAGTTTTTGCAATACATAGCTCATGGGAAAGTAGCTTAAAAACTATTGTGGTAAATAATATGTTGCTTATGTATCTTATTTCTTATAAGTTGCTTGCTGAGCGGTATCCATGTTTCTGGGGACGCCATCAACTGTTACACTTTTGTTGAATATCATGTGAGTTGCTATGCATGTTCGTCTTGTCTGAAGTAAGGGTGATTTGCCATTGGGTTGAATGAGTATGCATATTGTTAGAGAAGAACATTGGGCCGCCAACCAAAGCCATGTATCATGGTGGAAGTTTTAGCTTGGACATTAATCCTCAATCTCTTATGAGAATATGCTTAAGCATTAAAGAGGAGTCCATTATCTATTTTCTATGTTGTCCTGGTATGGATGTCCTCAAGTTGAGATCTATCAAAAATGAGAAATCAAATGCGATCTATCTCCTTGGACCTTTGTACAGGTGACATAGAGATACCCCTTTGTGACACTTGGTTGAAACATATGTAATGCAATGATAACTCATGGAAATCCGAGCTAATTAGGACAAGGTGCGAGCACTATTGGTATTCGATGCATGAGGCCTAAAACTAATAGGATGTCTTATGCATAACACATATGAAGTACTACTACCGTTGACAAAATTGCTTCTATGTTTTCAAAATAAAAATCTCTAGCACATGACCATTCTTTTACTTTTATGTTGAGTCTCCACCTACTTTTAAAAGCACCAACTACTGAGAGCATGATTGTCATTCTGGGTGTAATGTGCATTGTCCCAAAGTAGCATTGTCTTTTGCATGATTGTGATATCGTTTATTCTGAAATCATTGTATCTAGTCATCACTTAAACCTTGAAGGTGCCCCTGCATTTATGTTTTGCTTCACTAAAGGGGGCAAGCTAGATATCACTTTATCATATTTGCACATCATGTTCATTCTATTTGATGTTTCAATATCATATTGTAAAACTTTCAGTTCTTTGTGATTTTCTCATGAGGCAACTTAATTACTACAGATTCATTGTCTCAGTAAGCTTTTGTCATATGACTATGAAAAAGTCCTATATGGTTAATAGCATGTCACCATAGAAATTATTCTTGTTATCATTTACCTACTCGAGGACGAGCAGGAATTAAGCTTGGGGATGTTGATACGTCCAAAACGTATCTATAATTTCTGCTTGCTCCATGCCTCTTTTGGGTGATATTGCTATGTTATTTATACACTTCCATACACTTTTGATCATATTTGGACTAACCTATTAACTCAGTGCACTCCAGTGCCAGTTTCTGTTTTCGGCTGTTTTTGTATTTCAAGTTTTCACATTACGAGAACTGCCAGAAAAAATCCAGAAAACTTATATAAAAGATCAGCGTTCCAGAAACTTCCGTGCGCCCGAAGGACAGCCAGGGGGGCCACCAGGGCTCCAGGCGCCCTGGCG
>LR738715.1:893782591-893809315 GCA_902687465.1 Secale cereale
TGGGGGAAAAGATCGTTTAGGTGGGAGCAGATGCTAGGCAGCAAGCTAAAGGTTTTTCTGGTGAGCACCATGAATGCGGCCATGGTGGCAATCGCAGGGACGGGAGGCAAGGCCACATGCGAGTGGGGGCATCAAGGAGAGTGGAACGTGGTGTGTCACACTCCTCAGTCTCTCCACTGCACTGGCCTGTGCTGTGCTGGGTGAGAGCGAGAGAGATAGCTCGTTGAACAAGACGAAAAGAAGAGGAGGAGAATGAAACAGAGTTATTGCTCCCCCTCGCAGGTCACGTCGCAATAACGGAGTAGGGTGCGGTGGTGTGCCTCGGCCTGGCAGGTGGGCCCCACACACCGACCGAATCAGATCTTCTTCTTCTTCCTCCTCCTCCCTTTGGTTTGGCTTTGCGAGGCTGTCCGGTGGGCCAGGCCCATGTGTGTGTCCGGCTTTGGCTGTGATTAAATAAAGGAGAAAGAAAAGAAAAGAAAAGGGGGACAGAAAGGCTACCGGCCGGCTCTGCATAGCCTAGCACAAGACTCTGCTTGTAGTATCTAGGAGTATAGTGGTAAAAAGAAGTGTGTCCTATTCCTGCTGAGACTGAGACTAGCTAATGTAAGCACTGGCTAATGTAAGGAGCAGAGCAGAGCAGATCCACTGCTGCTGGCTAACTTTCCTCCGGTTCAGTTTAGTGTAAGGAAGCAGTAGGAGGAGAAGCATTGAAGAGGGAGGAAAGGGACGTACATGTGCACTTGCGAGACCACCGCTTCCGGGTCCTCCACCGCGCCAGCCACCGTCGCTGAACCGTCGGCACGTTCGCTCCTGCATAATCATCATCGTAATTCCAGGTGAGGCGAGGCAATGGATGAAATGAAAGCGAGTACGGACAGAGCACACATGCGAGTGATAACAGCAGCAGCAGCTAAAGGACGCAGCAGTACGCAACAAGAAGAAGAAGAAGAAGAAGATCCATTGGCAACGGCTACGGCTACAAAAGTCGCGGGAATTCCTCCGCCAGTGTACAACGGAACCACCCCTCCCCAAGATCCATTGTTAACGCCGCATGGACGGAGATTACGAGTGGACGAGTGGGTGAATCCGTGCGCCGTGTGCATCATGATCCGTGCCGTGCCGCGCGTTCATGCCGCTCGAGGGCGTGTTTGGTCGGTCGCGGGACCAAAAGGCGAGACATTTATATTTAAAACAAATACATAATCAGAAGAATTCCTTTTTACTCACGCGCAGCTTCTTGGCTTTGCGCACGCCGGAGCGTACCCGAGAAACAGTACAGCTCTGCCACTAAAGTGCAGACACACAGACACAGACACGCATTGGGAGCAGAGGAGCGGCTGTGTGGGGTGCGTTCATGGGGACGCGTAGCAGGGAGGGGGGGACACAGTGCTTCTTTGGGCAGCTTTCCTGGGCTTCTTCCTTCCCTCCAAGGTCTTTCACCGACCGCCTTGACCGTGGCCGGTGCAGTGCAAGCCCGGTGACGACGGTCTCTGCCCCCACCTAATTAATTACCGAACTGCCCCTCCTGCCACCGTAACGAACTGGTGTACAGTACCACCACCGCCGTTGGGATTTAATTAAACGCAGAAACAAAAAAGATGATGGAATCCAATCCTAGCTAGCTGCTAACGTCCCTAAATTCTGTTACGGTTACGGTTACAGCTCAAACCCAGCCGGCCATCCCGCCCCGGATTTCAAATTCCGTTGCTACCAAATTTTTGAGGGGTCGATGGTTCCGGCGGCGGCGTGCGTGCGTGCCCCGGATCTGGTTTGCGGGTGGGAGGAAAAAAAAAGGTGGAAAGTGGACGGCGGGGATCGCGCGCTGGAGAGGAGCCGACGGCGTCGGGCGTTTCGAAGCGGAACGCGGAGAAAGGGACGCGATTTTGGGGAGAGGCACGCGTAGCTCACCTTGCCGTCGCCGTCGATGAGAGGCGTGATGTCGAGTCCCGCAGCCACCGCCTCGCGCCGCTCGCCGCCGCGGTCACCACCTTCGCCGTCGACGCGGCCGTGCCGCCGGACCTGCAAGATAGAAAAAAACAGAGGAGGCGCCCGGAATCAGGCCACGGAGAGAGAGAGAAATTTCGAAACGAAAAGCCTCGAGCGGCGCCGCGGGGGAAGCACTTGGCCGCTCCCGGCGCACCCGCATTGCGTCACAGGGAGGGGGGGAGAAGGGCAAAGGGGAGGCGAAATTATTACCGGAGCCTGGCGCCGGAGAGCCCCGCGACGCCGGAGAGGGCGACGAGGAGGAGGAGCGCGGAGACGGCCCCGAGCGCCAGCGCCAGCGCGGCCCACCTCCTGCTGGCACCCGCCATTGCCTTCTCCCGCTCGCGCGCTCTCTCTCTCTCGCTCTGAAAGCAGCTTGGGCGGGCGCGGTGGAGGGAGGGAAAGCGGAAAGGGGGAGAAATTTGGGGCGGGGCGGAGAAGAGGGGCTCCGGGAGCCGGGCCGATTTATACCCCAGTCTTCTCTCAGGAGCAGCACCGCGCCGTCACCGCATTGCCCCTCAAGATTAGCCGTTTCGCGTATAGGTCCCTGGGTCTGGCTGCGCGAGGACCTCGCCGCGAATACGGCAGAGCACAGGGGGGTTCACTTTTTTCGTGGTGGTTATCTCAGCAAATGCCGAACCAAACTCCCGTTAACCGGTCGGTTAAACTCCTCTCCAGGGAACGCTAATTAAGCTAGTGCAGTGTACTGCGGCAAAATTAACAAATTTGACCTCACCGCAAAAACATCTCACAAACTAAACCGTTTTCAAAAATATTTCACATTGCTGACCCTTTTGTGCAGCGCCCAACAGCAAGGCGCTGCACTCTACTGTGCAGCTCCTTACAGCTAGGCGCTGCACAGTGTAGTGCACAGTGTGGCGCCTAAGTGTTAGGCGTTGCACAGTAGAGTGCAACGCCTTAATATCAGACGCTGCACATTAGGATCATAGAAGTGAAATATTTTCAGACACAGTTTAGTTTGCGAAATAGTTTCGCTTCGATATCAAATTTGTGCCTTTTGCCGTGTACTGCTGGTTGATTGCGCAGTCGACAAAAGTCAGAGATGCAGTGTACTGCTAGTGCTACTTCTAATGGAATGGATGGGTTCACAAGGCTTGTCTACAAATGCACATCAAAAGTACCTGGCTCGGTGATTAGCTTGGAGCATCTACAACCGGCGTCTTCGCGCCTGTCTTGTCACTATTCAAACAGCGAATTGTCATCCAACCGGACATTATAAATTCGGTCCAAACATCCAGACTGACCAGCACTCGCCATACCCATCTCATGTCTGGGATGGGTATGGGACAACCGGACACGTCCGCCACATCGGATTGATCTCAGGGGCACGGGCCAAATCGCTTATGGATGCACCTTCTCGGTCTGCCCTCCTCCTCTTCATCTTCCTGGACCCTCCCGCATAGCCGCCCTTGTAGCTCTACCGCCATTGTTGCTTCGCTGTTGTACCCGACCCACAACGACGCATGGTTTTGGTTTTTGAGAGCCGCATCGATTTATACCCAACAATTAGTCATTTCGTGGGCAGGTCTCTAGGTCTGCCTGGGAGGGGGCATCGGGGTGAATACACTAGAGTAAAGGGTGATGCGTTTTTGTGGCGATTGTTGGTACTAAAGCCGGCAGATTTCATGTAGGGGGGGGGGGGGCTGAGCAACTGCGGAGCTACAGCAAGGCCAATTGGGTTGTGGCCCGCCTAGTGCTAAAGCGAAAAGGTATACTATATGTAGCCCATCCCACAACATTGACCTACACGGCAGGCCATAACTAGCTCATGCCAACGCTGGACTTGCACTTGTTGCCTCGTTCCTAGTAAAATCGTTGTCTCAGTTCAATCACCAACGAATATAAAGAAAATTGTGCTTTGTAGCCCGCCCAACATTTTATTTGTAGCTCTGCCACTGGCCCTGAGCTGTGGATCTCGGATCTATGGATAACAGGAGACGAAAAGGGACAATATTTACCCGGATTTGGGCCTTCTGGAAAAGGCAAAACCCTACGCCATGCTTTGATTGTACTGATGATGATGTATCGAGTACAAGCTTGATGTACCTCAAGATCGTAAGTTTTGTTCTAACCCTAAGGCAGGATTATTGTGATTGTAAACCTGTCTCTACAGACTAAATCCCTCGGCTTATATAGATGATATGTGTACCTAGGGTTACACATAGTCGATGGCCAACTAGAGATACACTTGTACACGGCCAGTCCCTCCTTGATCACGTCAAAGTTCGAGGCTTTCGGAGTTCTTCTTTGTAAGAACGGCGGGCCATAAGTTTGACCTGCGAACCATGTGCCAACTAGGTTGGTATCCCCTAGTCTAGGACACCGTCAGCGATTGTGACATCAACTTAACTTGGCGCAAACTAACTGGCTTAACTCTAAGTATATACTCCATTCGTTTCCAAAATATTTGGCTTTCTAGAAATTTCAGCATGTGACTAAATACAAAGCAGAATGAGTGAATCTACACTCTAAAATACGGTACTATATAGTACATCCGTATGTTGTAGTCCATTTGAAATGTCTAGAAAAGACAAATATTTAGGAACGGAAGGAGTATGATTTATTGATTTTGATTGGGAAGTGCTAGTGCTAAGGTCGGTAGATTAAGCTAATGATCCAGTGTGTGCGCAGTGCTGGAGGAATTGATGGGATGCCCTGCCGGGTAAGTTTTAGGCCAGGATTGGAGTCCCCAGGGCACTGGGCTCCATGAGCAGACCGTCATTAGTACTAGCAGCAGCACGCACAACGCTCGAACAGATCGATTATTCGTCAGTAAACAAACGCTAGGTATCCGTAGGGAAACGAAAAAAAAAAGCAGGTGTACCTCCCAAGCGAGAACTGGGCCGGCGAGCCGAGCCGTCGCCGCCGTACCCCGACGAAGATTGTAGCAGTACGCACGGAGCAGCGCCGTAGCGGAAGCAAAGCGGCGTCGGTCGTGTCGTCCTCCGCTCACGTGCCGCGCGTGGCCCGCCGCACCGCACTCGTCTCCGCCGACCGATCGATCGATGGGTCCGGGCATGCCAGCGAGAGGCCATACCGGCCGGGTCCGGGATCGGGATGGTTAGCGGGCCGGGTTCATCCTACTCGGCGCGTGTGGCTCCACGCTGTTCGGTCGGGCCTGCCGTTGCTGCTGCTCCTACGAGCGAGATGGTTCTTCTCAAGAAAAAAAACGAGCGAGATGGTGGGTCCCACCAGCGAAGCATCCAACACGAGGGTGCCGCTTTCCTTCTGGCAGGTGGGGCCCCGTCGGTGACGCCAGCTCCCGTGGGCCCGCCGGTTTCTCCTTCCTCCCCCATGGACAGATATCGCAGACGAACTGAGCGCACCGCAGGATTAGTAGTACACTCAACTTCGACCGCAAGTCACGTACACGAACTTGCCGGCCGGATTAGCTATTTGGCATATACCACTGTACTCCCCTCCGGCCGGATTAACGTACGTGTCCTCTTACCCGTGATAAGCAAGTCTGCAAACTTACACTGTGCTGACATGCCCGTGTACGTTACAGAGACCCAAAGAGAGAGAGACCCCGAGCATGATGATGATGAAGAAGAAAGCCAGCCAATACAAAGAACTCAATGATGCATGTGATGTCCCCCGCAGCCCGGCCTGACCGAGGTTAAACACGTACGCCACCCGGTAAGATATCACGTACTCCTGAATATACACACAGCTGCCCCTGAATCAATCCTTGATCGACCAAGCTATCCAACGATGATCGAGTGCGTGGCAAGGCACTTAACTTGAAGGCCGCGCTGCACGCCGGAGGCGCGGCCGGAATTAACGCCGGGAATGAATTAGCCATCTTCACGGGCACGGCAACGTGCTCACACTCAATCCATCACGGGCACACCACAATAAATCTTGAACTGATAGACAAAAGCTAAATCAAACCCTGAACTTTGAATCCCTGAAATTAACACACCGAACTCTTCGATCCCGGTCTATTTTATACCAACAAATGAACAGAGAAGGATTTGAACTTCGGACCTGGTGTTTCTAACCTCGTCCCACTAGCCACTATACCAGATGACTTATGTATACCCATGTGAAGCGCGCATATATTTATTGACACACTACGACGTCGAGATTTGAAACATTTTTTTTTAAATTTCGAAACATTTTCTTTAACAATTTGGAAATCCAAGTATTCTTAAAATACAAGCTTTTTAACAGAAATACAAAGAAATTTCAAAGCATTAACATTTTCGTAATCCCTGGACAATTTTTTAAAGCGCGGTCAATTTTTGAAAAAAGTGAACAAAGTTTTAAAAACATCAATAATTTTTTAAACCTAAACAAAATAAGTGCGAACAGTTTTCCAAAACAAGATTTTTTGAAACATAAACATTTCTTCGTTAAAATGGGAAAACAATTGAAACCTGAATAAAAATTTAAAGTGCGAACACTTTCTAACTTTTTAAAAAGTTTAAACACATTTTCAAAAATTGTTCGCACTTCCAAATTTTGTGCAGATTTCGAAATTATTTGTTTCAAATAAAGTGTGCGCACATTAAAATTTCTAGAGGATTCATGTTTTAAATTTTATTTGTATTTTCCAGAAAAAACAAAATTCCAAGATATGTTCGGATTTCAAAAATGTTAACAATTTTCTAGAAAGTATGTCTAAAAATTTCAGAAATGTTTTCAGATCTCGATGCTTCTATGTAATGTAAAATACTACGTGTTTCCTATTTTATCAGCAACAACTATAGGATAAAGTGGCTATCAGTACTTGGTCACCGATGTGAGATTGGAAGTTCGATTCTCAACGTCTTCATTGTTTTTGGTATTTTTTAAGTTTGCCCGGTGGGCAAGCCCAGTAAAATCCGGCAGCAGTTTAAGTTCGCCTGATGGGCCGGCCCAGTACAGTCCGGCGGCATCAGCGATCCCGGGTTTGAGCTGCCACGTCAGCAATCCTCATTTGGGAACGCACTTAAGGTTTAAAATAGACCGGGATGACAGAGTTCGGTGTGCTAATTTCAGGGATTCAAAGTTCGGGGTTTGATTTAGCTTTCGTCTACAAATTCAGGGTTTATTTTAGATGGAGATGGGACCTCTGATTTTTTAAATGGAGGGTTATGCAAAGTGGCACTTGCTGGTAGGCTGCGGTGTTTTTTTTCTTTTCTACTTCTTTTCTAAATGGAGGTGAGGATTTTTTTTCCTGAGATGTTTTTTTAGACGGAGGCGAGGATTCTATGTATTTTTTTAAATAAAAATGTCCGCGCAGCTTCCTCTCAAGTGGGGTCACAGGGTGGCGCCCCAACCACTAGTTACAAACCCAAGTGCTCGTAGTGCATACACTCATCTTACAAATGCATTATTATCTTGAGATCTTACAAAATCACCGGAGGAGTCTCTAGTTGACGAAAGCGCCACGTCCTACTAAACGCGCATCACCGGTAATCTTGAAATAAATCCAAAATAAATACGAGCACCAAGACTTAAACCCTGATGGGATAAGAATACCAGTGTTTCTAACCGTATTCTAGGAGTTGCGAGGAGTGATTCCCTTCAACAGACGTGGAAATGTCATTTAAAAAAAACTCTGGAGCAAATTGAGATTTACCGCCGTCCAGCCACGTATTGGTTCGGCCGGTCCATCTACTGACGCTCGCTCGCTGCTGCTGCTGCTGCTGCTGCATACAGAGAGACGAGCAGAGTGATGCAATGGAACATGGGAGGAGGATAAATTAGATGAAGCTCGCACTGACCGACCGATACGGCACCATGGGTGTCTGCGGTGCGGCGCAGGGGCAGTTAATCGGCGCGGGGTAGGAGAAAACGGCCATGGCACTGTGGCAACGACACGAGCGGATCCTATGCTTTGCTGCCCATGGTGCGTCTTCACGACCTGACGAAGTAGTACTCCCTCCGTCCAGGTTTATTAGACCTCTCAGCATCACAAACATGTTCCTTTTTATAAGGCCTCGTTTTGAAAAGATGCATGCATGCAACCATTTCATTGGTTGTATTAAAAGCCATTGTTCTTGGTACCATGGCTGGGAAATTAATACACTTCATGCATGCTTTTTTATTGGTTGCATGCATGTGAGAGAGTGCATTGGGAGTGAAATGAAAGAATTAATGTAAGCAAATTACTATGTGTCTTGGTCTAAAAAAAATTGTCTTTAGGCCTAATAAACCCGGACGGAGGGAGTACGTGACTACCCTGCACAACCCCACAGCAGGCAGGCCTACATGCTTCACGCACCATGGCAGTCAGTCAGACGGCTGCATGCATCGAGAGAGTCCCCCGTGGACACGTGGACATTCGTCCTACTGCACCTCACTGCATCCAGAGGCCGACGAGGCGAGATGTAAACTCGGAAACTCGGAATTTTTTCATTCTATATAGACATTTTCCTTTCCCACCTCAACAATGCAAGTTTTCCGATAATAGGATTTCAATATGGACCCACAAAATGAATTTCAAGGAAGATGACAACTAGGATTCGAACCAACTTGAAATTGCAATTTTCTACCAAATCGAACCACGAGCCCTTCCTCCTTTTGGAGAAGTGACCTCGCAGACGTGAAAGGGGTTGGCGGCCGTGACTTTCGTGGCCACGTGGATCGACGAACCATGCACATAAGTAGCCACACGATACTCCGTCGACGCAATCATCTTTGGTCTCATCGGCGAAGGGAGGGCGCGATCGCATGCACCGACATGGTGATGGGGGTGAGTATGGCAGCGATAGCGTTGGGACAAAGATGGGCGGGGTTGCGGCCGGCGAAAGGGGCAGATTGTGGAGTGTGGCATTGACAAAGAAGGGAGAAGAGAGGGGCGAGGTGGCGACATGCGAAGGAGTGAGAAGCGGGTGACTTTGGCGGCGATGGACATGGTGTCCGTCCTCTGGTGCTCCATGAGAACGGCGGAGCCGGGTGCATGGCCGCTCCGGTGGAAGAACACCAAAGCGCTTGGGCTCGCTATTGAGTTGTCAGAGTGCAAGGCGTCGGCGAAGGCGGAGGCGAGTAAGCACGCCCTGGAGGAGGACCGTTTGCATTGGAGGCTTGTCGGGGGTCACATGGAGCTATCAGACGACTGGGACGACGAATCAAGCTCCGACGACCCTCCGGCGGTCGAATCCTACACTGACAACCAAAGTAGCACCGCCAACTGTAAGAGGAAGGGGGCGGCGAGGAAATGGTGATTTCCTCCATCCCTCCTTGTTAAATTAAGTTTTCTATCGTATGTTTAGGGTACTGTCTCATTGAAACTTTGTCTTTTGGTTGTCCGATGATCGTATGTTTAACCACAATTGGTGCTAGTTCGTTGATCTACATAAATTTATTTTTATATGTGCATATGCTGTATGGATATGAAGGGCCGGATATGAGATGTTCGGATGCATATTACCAAATATTAGGTGTTTGAGGGACCGGATTCGGTCTCTTGGGTTGTATATGCTATGAGAGCATCTACAACCGGACCTCTCAATCCGGTCTCATACGCCCGGGAGGGGCGCTCGGTCACTGTCCGGTCATGATTTTTTGACCCAGACAGACCTCTCAAACGCCCGGGCTGACCGGCACCCCGCATATCCAGCATAAATATCGGGAGGATATGGGGTGCCCGGGCGCGCCCGATGCACGCCCGCCACGTCGGACCCGACACGCCGACCCCATCCCAAATTGCACCAAATCCAACGAACCCTTCATTCTCCCGACGCCGCCCTCCAACAATTCCCGCACCCGGACCCTCGCCGGCCTCCACCCTTTCTCCCAATCCTCACCTCCATTCCCTATCCATCGCCGGAGATGTCGTCCAGCCCGACCCACACCGCCGCGACGGAGACGCGGTTCGCCTCGTCCGTCGGAGATGTGATTTCGTCCGCGACGACTTGCAAGGCTGAGAACGTCGCCCGCAATTATTGCCGCGACGCCAGCAGCGAGAGAGGGAAGCGGCTGCGGCGTCGCAGGGAGGTTCAGACGAGGTGGAGCATCTGTCTCCTTCGTCGCCCCGGATCCCCACACCCCTTCCCTCCGAGCGCCTACGCGGAATACTCTGTCCGACCCCGTTGGGACAAACGATGATCCGACCGCCGGCTGGGCCATTCTGGAGGTCTTTGAGACCACGCAGATGCCGGCGGTCGACGTGTGTGACACGCCGCAGCTCATTCGGGTGCGGATGTGAGAATCATGTTGGCGGACGAAACCCATTTGGATGAGCATGCCAAAAAGTGGCCCAGCAAGAGGAAGGAGATCAACGACCTTAGAGAGTACGAGGCGGCGAGAGCAGGTGCGGCCAGGATGCACGCGGAGGAGGCAACCCGGCTGCAGGCGGAGCATGCTGCCCGGATGAAGGCGGACGAGCAGGCCGCATTGAACCTGGAGGAGGACGCATTCCGCTCGGAGCAGGCGTTCGGCCAGTGATCTGTGGCCATCCGTCATGCTCGAACATTTATTTCATTTTGCCATATTCGATTTATTGAATTATGATTTGTTTTGCTTTGTTTTGAACTTTGGCATTCAGACAGTTTGAATTGCATGGATTTGAGAATCGGAATTTGTCGTATGTGAATATGTGATGCAATATTTGAGGATGCCCGGATGCCAAGTCCGGCTGTAGAGTATACTCTGAGGCCACTCTCCCAAGTCGATTGGCGTGCATGCCCTCGCGCGCGGGATTGCACGGTGAAATTAACTTGAAACGTACCTCGCAAATTTTATTTTATTTAACTTGAAACGTGCTCTGTCTCTTTTCGTCCCGATCGATGCGCACGCTGTGAGCTTCTCACTTTACCGTGTACTACGGCTGTCTCGTGCAGCACACTACTGCTGTCTCGTGAAGGCGTGGTGAAAACAGGTCAACGCTATTCCTCACGATCTCCGACGTCCGACGTATGAGGATACACGTGATGCATGCATCGATGCATGGGCCGTTCTTTCTTGCGGACCCTGGCCGGGTATCACTCACCGGCCACCGTCCAAATCGCTCTCCGGCATCCCATCTCACCCGCGAGACGTACTCCTATAATGCATATCAGCGTAATCTGTGCAGCTCGGCAGCTCCAGGATGAGGATGTAGATCGTGCACCCGAAACGGAGAACCGACGTCCAGACTCGTCCAAGCTTATTAATTTGGTGGCGCTCGCTCACTACAGTGGGGACGTACGTGCGGTGTCCCCGTTAGCTGGTCACTGGTTACGTACTTGTCACCTAGCTGCCAGCACTTATGCCGACATGCATGCATTGCTCGATCCATCCATCGAGACCAAACCACACGTTACAGTACACGAAACTCAAAGTTTATTTTAGCATAGTGCTGATGCAAGCGCTTATATATACGCGCATATACTCGCTCTATGAACGCACACACTATACCTATGAGCATCTTCGAAAGATTAAACCTTTGAGATTTATGAAGTCATATGCGGGATCGATCCGACAGGTCACTGTTCATGCATGCACATGCATGCGTCTCGGTCTCACGTACGTACGCTCCAAAAACTAACCAACAAACGTTTACATTGTACTCTAGTATACAGCCTTTCATCTCACCGATGCTTGCCATCAGTCCTTACCGCAATTAGCAATTTCTTCTGTTCACAAAGTCCAGTGCTAGCAACAAAGCTTCACTAGCTAATCACAAAGTTGGGTGACTTGGAAAAGCAGCAAAGATCGGCGACTAAAAGGGCCCTTTTCGAATCACCAGCATGAGTTTTCTCTCTCTTTCTCTTCACCTATATAGCTAGGTTTCAACAACAGAACTACTAAAGGTGCATGCTTGCATGATCGACAGACAAGCCATATTTAACTATCATCACATTCAAAACTTCTTATTGTGTTTAGGTGGCTTGGTTATCCAAGATATACTACGTACAGATCTTTATCTTATTGTGTTTCGGTGTCTTGGTTACGCCTACATGATTTCCCTATAGAACATCTTTTAAAAAACACATCTATATGAGTCAGACTGTTAAACGACGCAGTTTACGAGACTAAGGTGATGTCTAGTAAAATCATGAAGAGGCCCCAGGGTATGAGGCATAAGCTTCTACCGGCATGAAATCCATTTGACATCCTAGTATCGGTCAAGGTTTCACGTGAAAGTTGTTTGCACAAAATGTGCAGTTCAATGCGCTTCGAGTTGTGATTGATGTAGCGTGCAGTTCTATGTGAAATCTTAACTTAATATTCTTGACAAAAGTACCGTATATAAGCAATGTTCTGGAACCATAGAGAAATTTTATGTGCCTCTGGGATCTGGTGGTGGATTGTTGAATGAATGAGCTTTAGCCCATTTATTACATCCAATAATTCGTAAGGAAATCCCAGAGGTGCATATGACCCATTCATGCATGACAAGGGTTATGAGAAAATGAGTACCACCACGCTAATGGAGGGCCTGGGAGGCCAACATATAAGGTGGATTGTTTCAAACACCACCAAGAGCTTGAGAAAAGGGCAAATGCATGCACACTCCTCCGCCACGCCAACGCTTCTCACGCACGTTATGTTTCATGAATGACTGAGCCAGGCTAGGACCTATGACATGTGAGCGTGATGCTTATTTGACTAATGTGAAGAGTCGCGAAGTATTTCTCTTCCTCTTCCTATTCAGTTATGAAGCGGCTGTAAGAGGTCGGTCCTCTTTCAGAGAAGCAATCAGTCCACCCGCCTCCTGGTTCCAAGCGTTATGCTGCTTACCGCTTTTCCATTTCGCTTCTCGACGTACATCGTAAAGTGAGGTAGCACGCCTCCGAACTTTGCTTCTTGTGATCCTGCACGTGGGAGGGGCGATCTAGTTTTTGGGAAGCGCTCTCGGATGACTACTCGATCTATGTCCATTGTGGTTGCGCACGACGACATCCCCGGCGCCGATTTCCCTAACGAAGATTACTTCCGGGACTTCGACGACCTACTCAAGGACATGGCGATCGACGCTACTGGTTCTTCTTACACCGGGGACAACGTTCGGTCTGAAAGAAGTAGCAATCGATATAGATATGATGCTTGGCCTTTATGTTTCCATCACATTACTAGTTACATCATTATGTTACTAGATTTGATCATCATGATAGTCATGGTTTATATTATGTATTTTTTGACTAAACTTAATGAAAATCTGCTTAATTATTCAACAATCCGTGTTTATTAAGCCACATAATTTCGAGTATAAGTTCTTCAGAGACATAAAGAAAATAAGAGTGCATGTTTTTCTTCATTTTTTTGCGGGATCAAGTTAGTACTTGAATACTCATGACATGGTTATGTCTTTGTGGCGATTGCTAGTTAATGAACCGAGGAGAGCATATGCCGATGGAAGATGGTATCAAGCAGCCTAAGAAGCTGCTCTTTATTTTTCTTTTCTATTGCTTTTATCTTGCTTTGACCTGCATTTCAAATTTGAGCGTGCAAGTGCGCGCGCGGTTTCTCACGGTGAAATTTGAGCGTGGTCGGTCTCTTTCGTCCCCATCGAGGTGCTTTGACCTGCTCGCTTTTTCAGTCTCATGCAGTGCAGCCTCCATCGAGGTGTTGAGTATGCACGAGAAGAAATTGAAGAAGACGTGACGGCGACTCCCTCCATCTCCGGCGTCCGAGGCTTGACAACCCACGTGATGCATGGCGCGGCAGCTGCATGCATGTGCCATGCATTCTGCCCACGTAGACGCATGAGGACAGAGGAAAGACCTAGCTGAGACTTGAGACTGAGAGATGACCTAACAGGACAATGAATTGTCCAGCTCCTAGATGATGCACCCGAACCTATAATAACCGACGACCAGAGTCGTCCAAACTTAATTTAGTGGCACTCACTACACTACAGTGGGTACTACGTGTGGTGTGACGACCATCAGTTGGCCACTGATTAAGTACTTGTCAGCTAGCTGCCAACACCTACGTATATCGACATGCATGCATGCATTGGTCGACGGATCAAGATCAAACCACACGTTGCTGTAGACGAAATTCAAGCCTTTTATTAAGTTGTTTGAGCGACATAGCTCTGCTGGCGAGTGGTCACTCTCCATGCAGACGTCTCACTGTCCGAAAAGTGACCAACAAACATTTCCCTTTTCTAGCCTTTCATTTCATCTCGTCGGGGAGGTGATTGTGGTCTGTCCTTACTACAATCAACGGTTTTTTCTATTCAAAAAGTCCAAGGCTAGCAACAAATTAAGTCTCTCACTACCTTAGCTAGAGAGTTGAGAGACTTGGAGAAGCAGCAAAGATGGACTCAGTAAAGGGTCCTTTCTCAGATAAATATATATGTTTATTCACTACTCATCCATGTGTGTAACAACCAATCACCACACTCAAAACTTTTTGGGGTCAAAGTTGATCGTATACTTGACTAGTAAAATGGTAATACATGTCACAAAAAATATATTGTTAGATTCGTATGTGGAAAGAGCTTGCAATGATATTATGTTTGCTACGATGACTTATATTTTATAATTCATGGTTACAATATAACCAAAAATACATAGGAACTAGTAAATCAGGACAGAGTAGTAGTATCTTGGATTAAAGACCAACTGACCGCTTATGCAAAATAAATAAATACTCCATCCGTTTCCAAATATTTGTTTTTTTAGAAATTTCAAAAACTACAACATACGGATATATGTAGACATATTTTAGAGTATAAATTCGCTCAGTTTGCTTCGTATGTGATCTTTAAAGTTAGTATAAAGTTGAGTCACTTATTTTGGGACGGATGGAGTATTTGGGAACTGAGGGAGTAATAAAGACCAACTGATAGTTGGCAGTTATGCATGCTAGTATTAGGCGAGGAGTCACCGTCCATGTGCCTCAGCCTCACCATCCGGAAATTTGACTAGCATGCATCAGCTCACTTTGCCTTTTCTTTCGTCTCTACCTCGTCGCCGTCAGTCCTTGCTAAATCTACTAACTTATTTTCTGTAGTCCCAAAAGACTCTATAAAGGGTCCGTTTCAACGAACCTTTTGTTTATTTATCAGCCAAGCCATGTGAGCTTCTTCTTTTCACTATATGCCGTATCAACCATCCGAATTGACTCTTCAATTGCATGCAATTCACGTCACCATCAAAAGAGCAACCATGTGTATATATAAACAACTGTGTGACCAACAAGACTGTTCCATTGCGTGCAATTCACGTCGCAATCACCAGAGTAACCATGTGTACAAACAACCACGTCATTGCTTTGTTCTCGTTAGCTACGTCTACATGCGTACTGAGAACAATCTAGCAGGATTATGCAGGCATGCAACCACATAGATGCACCCCCGTTTTATGGAGTTTGACTTCGGTCAAAGCTAACACACACATATGTTTTTGAATTTTAATTTCAGTTAAAGCTAATATGCCGAGTAAATAAGAACGGATATACCAACCGACGGTTCTGTATGCATCCGTAGGTACTCTGCGACAAATAACCTGACTTATTATCTTTTCAGAAAGTAGGAGTAGTTGCGCGTATAAACATCTGGGGGACATGGAAAGAGAGACCTCAACTTATATTTTCTATACCAACTCGTCGTTTTCGACTTTCCAGAGACCGTTGTGCAATGCACGCTGCTGAAAATTTCTGCATGCAACCGCCAACCGACGTACGTTTCGTTTTTGGTACGTACTGTTTGCATGCATGCAGGGTGGTGGGCTGGTGGTCGGTTATGGGCACTTTTTCTCATTGCCATCTTCCGCCGACGATATGTATATAGTACAGTCTAGTTAGTCACATATCGTTTGGCTGCTGTTTGTTGGTTATGTGTGTGCATGCGTTATGTTCTTTACGTTCCAATAATTGCGTGCAGGTCATTTCACCTTTGAGCCTTTTTCTGTTCTTCAACGGGCTATGGTTGGTGGGTGCTGCCCGACACGGTAGCAAGGAGATATATAGTGTTGATTAATTTGCTCATTTCATCATCTCCTTTTGAGGATGTTTTTCTTTTTTCAGAATCACTGGGGAAGGAGTCTCTCCACCTGAATATACTACTCATAGTGGTCATTATGCTAGAAGAGTGTGATCTAGTTTATAAGAAAAATCAGACCGTACAAGTAACAAGGTTGCAAGAAAAAGAGAAAAACAGGAGGCCCATCATAAGACATGACCTAACTAGCAGACTAAAAGAACTATCACCATGAAAGACACAAGTAGTTGTACGTGTCGTCGAGGGATCACAATACCAAGAATTTACGAGCAACCTAACAGATCGCACTTACGTGCCTACCAAACCCACGGCGCAATACATGAGCATCCACAAACACAATCAACGAGTGCCAAACACGAACCCTTTAAGATGTCAAAATTTCCGATCCGCTCTTGCTATTTTTCAGGAAACTTTAATTTTTGTGTGGATTGAGTAACCATCTTCTCACACATAAGACTATGTCATGGCGTGTCATTCTGTTGCTGCGACTCCACTACCACATAATTCCGCATCGGCGATGGTTGGGAAACTCCATATTCTAGACGGCTTGCCATCTACAATAGGGTGTATTTGTTATTTAACACCCCCGGCCATTCCTCACAAATGCCCGATAAACTGTATGCAATTGAGTTAAATATCAGATTATTCTTATTGAGAGATGTCTGGAGTAAGCTTTATCACTAATGGCTCTTCGTACTATACCACCTACAACCTGTCATTTATGATCTCAAGTTTTGTTCGCCGCATGTTGGTATTCATGTTGAATATCACAGGGTTTATTGTCCAATTTGTGTTGAACTGAAAGAGAGTTAGGTGTTGAGGTTGAACACTTGTGTGTAACTGTAACCCGTGTGTACTACATAACGACATCGTTGACGGCCAAAATAAACCAGACAAAACATACTATGTTGACAAAATAGTAGAATGGGGTTGCGAGAGGGCTGTCAGACCAGCCACCGTGGTAGTTTGAGACGGGTTGATATACTACAACAGGGTGGAGCACTCGAGCAGGGCTCTTGGAGATGTAGGCTTCGCCCAAACTCCGGAATCAAGCTTCTTCAAATTTCTAGTGTGGTAAGTTGTTCTATATATGTGTACCTCGGCAACAAGAGACTAGCAACCATAGTATCAGTCACCGAAAATATTTGGTACTTCTAACATCGACCACATTCGCAAAATGAATCAGTCGATTGGTTTTTGTTGGCACAGTTCAAGGTGTTTTTTGTGTGTGTTTCAGCCAGTATACCTTTAGGTATGCTTGTCCAATTTGTATTCACCAATATTTGTTTCCAACATTATTCTGTTCAAGCAAATGCGCGTTTCCAGTAAAATTTAATCTTGAATTCCCACAAAAGAATACAGAAAATATATGGTAGCACCCATATCGTCCAGTTCCATTCCGTTTTCACCCATACATGGTAGCCCATAAGTGGATCTTGTTTCCTTTGGACGAGAGACATCATGATTAGATGCCACAGGAATACGAAGCAATGGCAAAAGCTCACCTTTTCAGGCGAAATGATGCACCAGCAACATAATGAACGGTGGACGGGGTACATATATATATGCATATCAAACGATCGACCAACGGACCACAGCAAACGGGACGCCATCATGGCCAAGAAATGATACGTACGGTGGCCACAGTGAAAGTCACACTATTATAGTACTCCATTTCCTTCTGCATCAAACCACCCTAGGTAACAAAAGAAAAGAGAGAGATCATTTGCATGGCACGGAAGACTGCATGCATGCATGGTTCACAATGTGATGGCCGGCCATCACTGTCACGGTACAAGAATATACTAATGCGTGGATGACCAGATGTACATGTTCGTTCATGTGAAAATGGCAATCGGGCCATGTGCACACAACCGGTGGGTAACATGCATGCATGCAAATGCCCGGGTTTTCCTTCCATTCCATGCCTAATCTTGTCGAGACATCACTGGAATTGGATCCGTGCAAGTTAGGCCAATTGCACCATATACATGCATGCACGCAAAATGCATGTGCTCACAACGTGCCATGCCAAATCCACGCCTCAACTCCGTCTTTGTACGTAGCATACGTACACATCTACTTCAACTTGTAGATACCGTATGGTGTGGTCACCCTACGTATTTACATGGTTGAATCCAGTGGAGGATATACATGTATATCTACACAGCTCTTGTTTGTCCCTGTGTGTACAAGAATCATGTGTGTACAAGAATCAGTGGCTTCTTTCTGATTGGCTGGAGGCAGCTATCTCATTTTTGTGACTGTATATATCAACCCATAAATATCTTTGATGGCCACTTGTGACATCTGGGACAAGTATATACATGTCCTGGCATATGTACTACCGTACGCCACATCCTCATTTGGTCGTTTTCCAACAACTACAAAGACCCAATTAGCTAGGCATCTTGCATTTTCAGATATTCGATCTATACGCATCTACTTGAACTGGCAGATGCGTGCATACCTGCACAACTTGGGGAATAATCCATGAAAATGATGGTGCCGCCATTAAGCAACCTGAATTTCGTCAACCATATGGTCACTTTCATCATAAATTCACATGGATCCCCGTGGTTTGGTCGGACATGCATGTTCTCGGCCCGCTTATGTTGATTTCTTGAAACATCGTTCAGATGGATGGCTTGTGTGTGATCCATGAAACGAAATGAATTAAAAGGGCCAAGCCAGTTTATGGGTGGCTTGCCATGCATCCTTGTCCAGCCCATCTGCCCATGTGGCTGCAGGGCGCAACCTTATCTTCTTGGCTATATATGTGTAGGTCAACAATGCAACGTGGGCATGCCATTCTCTACAATATGCAGAAGTAGTATCCCACATGAAGAAGCTAGGGCAAAACATTAATTGGTGCATATTTCTTTGTAGTCACGAAATTCCATGTAACCGACCCGAGTTGCTCTGCTTTGGCTAGCTACTCACAACCTTGTAATTGTTACTTTAGCATGAATTAATTCTGAAATGCCATCTGGTGTTTTCTCTTAAAATATACAAACAATTAAGCTTATTATTAAGCCTGACATAATGCAAGCCTGCTTGTACATGTGGGGTTTGCCTTGTCGAGGATAAATGATCAAACGGACTCAAAGAAGCATAGATATCAATTCACATTGATGACATCATGGGTGATGTCACTCGATGGAGTCCTTACTCGTCCATAGTGGCGACCTAATGCTCGGCCGCCAGCAGGGTGAAGAGAGAGATAGGCCACTCGACACTGTGGATCCATTCGACCTCCGTCAGGAGTATCTGCTCTCATCACCCATGATAACACGCCCAACATCAGTCCCCAACCCCAGATACCTTGGTGTCCGACTTCCTGGGTGACTGATGTGCATCGAGAGGTACAACTATGCTAGCAAGCTTGTCTTCATCTCCCACCCACCACCGTGACTGCCTTGACTAGGCACACACGTGCCTAGCTAGCACAGGTACCCGCGACTTAGGTTTGATTAGGAGGAAGGATCGAAGGCGGGTCAGAGCTTCTTGATGTTCTTGGGAGGCGGCCTCTATGTTTCTGAACTCTAGAAACTAAACGACCACCGGAGAATATAAGGGACATATCTCTTATATCTATGTAACTAGAAAAAAGATTGTTCTGGGTGGAGTGTTAGCCCTTCCGAGACATCCAACATAGCCTCATGTATAAGGTTCGACTCCCACGGCACTACATTTTTCCTCATAATTTCTTTCTCTGTTTGCTGAATGCACGCTAATTCGGGATGGTTTTCTCCTATTTTTTTGTCTGCGTTCACTGATCACACGTTAAATCAGAGAAATTTAGGGCGTTATCTACAAAATGTATAGTGCCAGGCGTCTCCACTCCGGGTTGACTTTGGACAAAGGTTATGTTTGATCATAGCTAGACTTCCTCATCACACTCGTACTAAGTTGTAGCGTAGCCGACTGCTGGGCCTTGGCTGTCAGGCATCACAGAATCCGACTGGAGGGACTTAGTGTGTTCCTGAGTCACCATCCTTATCTTTGTTGGGCTGATGATGATGCCCCACGGCCCATGATCTTTTGGGCCGTATCTTGGATCGATCACGGACTTCTGATGGGCCATCCGTATACTTGGACCTACCTCGTATTTGTAACCCCAACACACGCATTCTAAGAGTTTCTGGTGTTATATGGTTTTCGTTTGGTAGCTCAATTTTTTCAAGTGCTTCTCCATACCTCCTTTTCCAACTTTTACTTTTCTTTGCTCTTTCATTTTTTCATTTCTTTTCATTTTCTCATTTTATTTTTATTTAAATGGTAATTTTTAAATGTGTCTAGCGTTCCACCCTTTTCTTGCCTTTTCTTTTGCATAAATAAAACATTACTATAACAAAGAATGAATATTTTTAAACTGCGTGTTTAACACTACATGACCATTTTATTTAATTAGCATGGACAGTTTTTTAAATTCCATGTATTTTTTGTAGGTGAATAATTTTCAACTTACATGCAAATTTTAAATCCCTGGTATTTTTTAGAATTTGAATAATTTTTAACTTACATACAAATTTGAAATAATAGTTCAGAGATCAGTTTCTACAATTACACGAACAGTTTTTTTTTAAAAGTGCTGAACACCATTTGTAGTTCATGAACGTTCTTTTAAAATTGCAACAACCACTTTCTTATATTATACAAGCATTTAAAAAGTAGATCAAACACTTTTCAATTACATGAAGGTTTAAAAAAAAGCATCAAACATTTTCTCACATTACATGAACACGTTTAAAAAAATGCATTGAACACTTTTGAATTAAATGACCATCTATAAAACTGCATCAAACACTTTCTTACATTACGTGAACATTTAAAAAAATGTGTCAAACACTTTAATCACATGGACTTGAAAAAAAAGGATCAAACACTTTTTTTATTTGCACGTATCTTTTAAATATGTCGTGCATCTTTTATAATTATATGAGCATTAATAGGAAACAAAATACATGGGTATTTTTAAAGTATATGGAAATATACGAACACCTAAAAAATAGATGACATATTTTTTAGAATACATGAACTTTAAAAAAATATGAACATTTTTAGAAGTATATGATTATTTTAATTTTCATGTCTGCAACAATTCATAAACACAGGGCCTGTACTCATTTTTATTAGTCAATTGAAATTTGTTATATATACCTCAGTAAGATAATTTTCCATTATTTGTGAGAAAAAACTGGACCTTTGTTAAGTGGGCTGCTCCCTCTCGTTGCTAGCGACATATAGACCTTTGTATAGCGATAATTCAGTGCGTCTCGTGCATCTGAGCTGCGATGGGGAAGCTAGCAGCCTCTGAGCATGTTTGCACTGATGACTACACCCCAGAGATATCATTTTTCACATGTAAATGTACCACAAGCTTTGGGGGAAAAGGATAAGCCAAACTAAAGTCTAAAGTGCATGCCAACCTGTATAGTACACTCCACTAGAAATATACTCCCTCTATTAGTATTCTAAACGATCTTATATTAGTTTACGGAGGGAGTACTATGTACATCTCATGCATGACTAATGACTAGGAGAATGTACTGTCCATATGTAGCTGTGAGTTGGTAGCAAGCAGGGGTACCTCTCAGGTGGAACTTCAGAGGACTACTTGGCATATGCATGGTGACATCAAAGTCTCCCTGTCTAACATGGAGAGGGGCTCATCATATAGCTTCTAGAGCTTCAACCCTTGGGAAAAGGGTGGTTGTTTCGTTGACAATTCAGGGATTCTTGTTATTGTGATCTCATTTGAGCAATGTGCTTCCTAGCAGGGGAAATCAATCTGTTGGGATTATGCTCGTCGTGTGAGAACTGGACGGAAGTCGACCGATCGTTGATCAGGCGTCGACATGTAGGATCGACCGGTGAGATAGTCCCTTTGGTGGATTTTCATTGCAAGATTGTGGATTTTTCATGACAATATGACATGATGTCGCATGGGGCCGGAGCACACGATATTCATGCAAGAATCCAAGACTTGGTTAGGCAGAGCTGTGTAGCACTGTCATCCAGCATTTCTCCATTTGAACACAGAACCAAGTTCAACACATTTCATTCTAGCTATGAGCTATGCTACATTTAGCACTCTAACTAGCAGCTCCTGCGGTTGTGCTCCCATCGGGGAGTCATGATAAAACAAGGCAAGGGGTTACATAACAGTGATGGCACTCTAATTAGCAGGTCGATCGTGCGGTAGTGTTCCTGATGAACAGCCATATCTGCAGTTGCAGGTGAACTTGTGAGTCAGTTCGTCACCTTCCTGATGAACAAGTACCACTCCTCCAGCCATGCACAATCAGAGGAGAAGGTGATAGAGAGGCTGCGGCATCTCCTGATGAGAGCTGGCACCATCGTCGAGGAGGCGGACGCTCGATACATAACCAACTCTGGGATGATGATGCAGCTCAAGATGCTCTCGGAGGCCATGTACCAAGGTCACAGCCTGCTCGATAAATCGAGGTACCGAGCCCTCCAAGACGGCGCAGGAGGCTTCGACGAGGTTAGCAGCAACGACCCATCTAGCAGCAGTTTGTATTTTGCCATTCCCCTCAAGCGTTCTAGAACAGCAACCGAGAAACAGAACAAGGTCATGCCCCTCGGGTCACATGGTGCTTTGGAAAACTTAGAGATTGCTGTTGCTAACATGGCTGAATTTGTTGTGCTTCTGGGTGGATGTGAGCGCATGTCTCGAAGGCCATATGATGTTTATCTTTACACTGATGACTTCATGTTCAGCCGACACGCTGAAAAGCAAAAGCTCCTTAGCTTCTTGTTGGAGCACAACACTCATAATTTTGATCATACACCGGCTGTTATTCCGATCATAGGCGGTGTCGCAGTTGGGAAGAAGACTTTGGTTGCCCATGTGTGTGGCGACGAAAGGGTTTGCTCACGCTTCTCCTCTATTTTGCACTTGAATGGAGACAGCCATTTGAGGATGCTTGACGATGGAAGGACCATGTTTGGGAGGACAACGCTGGTAGTAGTTATTGAGTTTGCTTCTGATGTAGGCGATGATGACTGGAAAAGCTTTCAGTTGTTTTTCAGAAGGATGGGCAGAGGAAGCAAGATCATCATCGTAAGCAAACTTAAAACACTAGCCCGGTTTGGAACGGTGAAACCAATTTTCCTTAGTGGTTGTTTGGATATAGGGAATTAGATGTGAGATTTTAGAAAACAAGTTTTTAGAGGATTTTTAGGAAAACCAGTTTTTGTTAGTTATTCTGTTAAGATATGTACATACAATACCTTGTTTGGATGGGAAAAGTAGTAAAACATGGATACACAGTTCCATCCCACAGTTGCTTCGTCAAAATTGCAAAACATTCGTTCGGTCGATCTATTGAGCTGCTGGCAGCTAGCGGGAGCGTCTCCGTCGAGCGCTCCCGTCCGGCTCGCGGCAGCCGCTTCTCCAAGCACGGCGACAGCGACAAGGCCGCCGTCGGTTGCGTCATCGAGGACAGAACGAACCAGGCTCCCGGCCATGCAGCAATGTCCTCTGTGCGCCACTGGGATGACCCGGCAGGGAGCAGTGCACACGATGTGATGCCGCTTGCCGCTCGCATCCGCTGCTCCACAAAACTGTGTCCTTGCTTCTGCTAATGGTTTCACGAAAGATGTCGTATAGCCCGTGGAGCACACAAGCTGGGGAGAACAGGTTGTATGCGTATTTGTCCTTTTTCTTCAAGATGCAACAAAACTGAGATAGAATCACCTGTACCTAAAGTTTACGAAATCAAAGAGTGCTCATGAATTTGAAAACATCTTCACGAATTTTTAGAAAATTCAGACATTAAAAAAACATAATTTTGAAAAAAGGTTCGCAATTTACAAATATGCTAATGGACTTTTTTTTCCTGGATTTTCTTTAAGAAAAGAAAAAAGATGACAGGAAAGAAATAAGAAAACGGAAGAAAAACCAAAAATTGCGCCTGAAACTTTCTAAAAACTTCAGAAAACCGGATGGAAGAATTGCGCCAAATAGGATATTCCACTGATTACAGAGACAAAAGCAATTTCAACTAGGTAGAAAACTTCCAGTTTTGCACGGGAAACAAAACCAGGTCAACTAAACTAAACCAGCACAAAAATAGATCACACAGGTTTGAAGAAACCAAAGGGGGTCAAGCATGGAGCTGCGGCTTCTAGTCATCCTTCACCACGACGCGTAATGTCTCCCACCAGTTTGAGTTTCTTTGCCAAAAACGAGTGGCGCCTTGCTTATCCAGTCAAGCTCATCTAGAAAAATCCCAAGAAATTCCACGGTCAGAATTTGCTACAGTAGAGCACACATAATTGAATAGAAAGATCAAACGAAATACAGGCACAAAGATAATTACATATATGCAATTTCTTATGTAACAATAATTAATGTGGTTTGGACAAGTTGGCTTGTCCTTGTCACCTGTTTGGACGTTTAGAAAATTGTCAGTTCGTGACGGTACAAGTTGCGAAAAGAACCCAAATGCAGGGGTCAAGAGAAATGCAATATTAACGAAGTATAATAAGAATAAGAATCTAAGCTATCACCGATGACCGGGAGTCACGTTCTGATTGGGTGGACATAGCAATCTCATTTTGTGACATTTTACTCCATACCTGTATTTGTGACCAATACTCCCTTCGTTCCCAAATATTTGTCTTTCTAGACAGGACTACAACATACGGATGTATTTAGACATATTTTAGAGCTTGTTGAGATCTCTAGAAAGACAAATATTTGGAAACAGAGGGAGTATGTGTCCTGGCATTTATACACAACAATTGTGAAATATCCTCATTTGGTTGCTTTCCTAGAAGTACAAGGATCAAAGTAGCTAGCTTTTGACTCTATACTTCTTTAAGGGCATGACCAATGGAGACGAAAAAAGACAGGTGCTCCATCAAACACATAGGCATGGGAGGATTGAGGCTACTGCCCACATGCCTTCAGTCCAATGGTGGCTATGGTGGTGCTGCCTCACACCCATCATCCTTTGGTCCCCTTTTGTTCATCCTTTTCATCCATCCTCTCTTTTTTTTCCTCTCCCTCCTTACTTTTTCCTTCTTTATGCGCTGAAGAACCCGTCTCCTCTGCAAGCTTCACCTGGCGCATACAAGCAGCGGTCCTGCTGCCACAGTGGCATGCGAGCCTAGTTGGCTTATGAAGCATCACCTTTGGGGCTACCCATTGGCCATGCCCTAACTCCATGAGCACCACAAGCATTCACTTCAACGGGTAGATGGGTCCATGAAAATGATGTTGCCACCATTAAAGCTATACATACATACATACATATATGCAGAAGCACCCTTAGTTTCGTCAGCTATATGGTCACTATGATCATAAATTCCCATCGACCCATGTGGTTCGTTCGTATATGCATGTTCTCTGCCTGATTATGTTCATTTCTTGCAACATCGATCACATGGATGGCCCTTGTGATCCATGAATCAAATCAGTAGGGTCAAGCCAGTTGATATACGTGTGTGTGGTTTCCATGCATCCTTGTCTAGCCCAATCTGCCCATGCATGTGGGTGCAGGGCACAACCTCATGTTCTTTCTGCCTGTTAGAGCATCTCCAGCCGCGTCCCCAACACGCCCCCCCTCAGGCGATATTTTCGTGCCGGCGCACAAAAATCGGCCCAGCCGCGTCCCCAGAAATCCATTTTTCGCCGGCTCGGGCCGAATTTGGCGCCGGCGGACCCAAGCCGAACCCGGTGCGCTGGGGGCGCTCGGGGGCGCCGGGTGAAACGGTTTTGGCGCGAACTAACCGCGCCCCCCCCCTCGAGTCAGCGACACGGTGCTTCTCGTCGCTTCGTCGTCGTCTTTCGCCTCGGTTGCTGCGGGGAATCAATTCCAAAGCTGCGGCGCGCTGCCGGCTCCGGTCAGCATCCAATGATTCACGGGCGGCGCAGTGAAGGCGCGGAGCCACGCGCACGCGTGACGGCCACACGGATGCCGCCCGCCCGCGGCTATAGAAAGACTACCCCCGCCGGTGGACGCACACTCCCCCTCCTCTCCTCACCACCGCCGGCGCTCCTTCTTCCTCCTCTCTTTGTCGCCTCTACGCCACCATGTCGATGCGCCGCCTGGGCGCTGCTGATTTCCGCGGAGTACGTGAGCGCCGCTCCGGCGTCTTCTCCTGAGAAATCTCGTTCAACGAGAAACGACTCAGTCTCGGCACCTTCGACACCGCAGAGGAGGCGGCCCGCGCGTACGACGCGGCGGCGTGGTGCCTCCGGCGGCCTCGTTGGGATATGAATTTCCCGACGTGTCGACGAGCCAGCGCGCGCAGGATCTCGCGCATCTCCCGCGACTTTTCACCGACGAGGATCGTCGTGACAACCGGAGGCGGCGTCGCCTAGCAATCGAGGAGATGGACGTGGAAGCCATGGCAGAGTGGCGCGAACGCTTCCCGCAGGACATTGTCAACGAGCGCCAGTTTTATAAGCAACGGAGGACGGAGAGGGAGGCGAGGAGGAAGGAGCGAGCCGCCTATCGGGAGGACAAGCATGCGCGGAAGCAGGCCGCTCAACTGAACATGAAGCTAGGAGAAGCATCGTCCTGGGACTCCGAGGACGAGCGGTATGCTGACGCCTACTTGCAGACGTCGGAGAAGGACATTACGGAGTCGGAGCCGGAGTCGGAAAACGGCGAGCAGTTCATCTTTTCTTTTACCAAGCTTTGCTACAGCGAACTATCTATGTATCATTTTTATTATGTATGCTATGGTGAACTATCAATGTATTTCATTTTCATTATGTATGTTATGGTGAACTATCTATGTATGCAATAGGACGCCGACAAGTGGGCCCGGGGAGGGGAAGTACGCGGCGGTTGGGGGTTGAAAAATGG
>LR738715.1:893820260-893894818 GCA_902687465.1 Secale cereale
AACAAATAACACTCTAGCATAAGACATCAAAATTGTACGTAGGCACATCATCTATATTATAGCATATATTCAAGCAAAAAATACTACGTACTACTCCCTCTCTCTTAGTTTACAAGGCGTGCGCGTACCTCTAGATCGTCAATTTGACCAACCTAATAGAAGTCATATATTAAAAAAAACACACCATTATAAACTTCAGATGTTCTATTTTCAAACGGTATATTTTTTGTGTTATATAGTTTATATTACATTGATAAAATTGGCAACCTAGGTATACACGCAGGACTTGTAAACTGAAACGAAGGGAGTAGTAAAAATGGCCACCTCTATTAAAAAGCCGGTTAGCCTCTATGATTTGGTAACCCTGGCTGCATAGTAAGGCTAGTGATAAAATCACCATCTTCTACCCTACATTGTCCTGCTCAACATCTCACCTCCCTGTTTGCCGTGTTTTTGTCATCAAGGACAAAAGTCAAGACAAACCATCATATCTAAGCTATAGCGTATCTGCGTATGTATAAGGGTCTCTAGACCACGTACGTGGATGCACCCCATTTCGCCAGTACAATGAAGTTGACACCTTTGATTCTCATTTTACTACTAGCTGATAAGATTTCCCTACATGCACACCAGAGGTAGTAGCCACACCTCTTGACCTTTTGAATTGATGAGCGTTGATAAGTTTGAGCCAAATATTGTTTACTCTTGAAGTACTCCATATTGTTCCAAAATGCAAATCTCTTCTGTACAACCACAAGAAATTTCTATGTTAATAAATTTATGATCAACAACCACAAGAAGCCACAGGTTAGTCTGTTAGTAAGGGCCAATTCTTTTGGTGGCTTATAGAATAAGCTGAAATAAGCTGCCCCCTACCCAGCTTATTCTAGAAGCCCAACTAAATTTATTTTTTTAGAAGCCTAGTAGTTAAGATTTGACTAGTAGGCTTCTAAAAAGAAAATTTTGTTTGAGCTTCTAGAATAAGCTAGGTAGGGGGCAGCTTATTCTGGAGCCCAAAAAAGCCAGTAAAAGAACTGGCCCTAAGACAGGGCGAGTGCCACTATTAAAGTGGCACTGTTGAACTCCAATATCTAGTGGCATGAGTGTACTTTTCTCTTCTGGATATTTTTCATCCCCTCTGAAAACAAATAAACAAAATCATTGCTCGGACCAGACTTGCTCATTACAGGGAGCAAAAATAATAATTCAGTGTTCAGGATATCAGTAACTGGTACCATATCGGTCGGGCGCAAAGTAGGGATAAATAGGCGAATTTTCCTATGCGATGCCCACCAAGTAGCGATTAACTGACCGAGATGCCGATTAACATGCCAATATTTGGAAATAATTACATGTTGGAAGAATGCGATTTTTGTTTACTATTTTTATGCAGGTAAAGCCTGAACTCTCAAGAATCACAAGGTGCAACAGTTTTTGATTCAAGACTGAACACACTTCATGATTGGGTTCTGAAGAACCAAAGGAGTGAACAACTGAACACGCAAACGAATTGCAATCAGGATGGTCACTTCTCGCTGTGAATTTGTTTTCTTGGATGTTATGAGAGCCAATCCATATGCCAACTTTGTACAAGTATCCAATACCTGCATGAATCTGAAAAACAAATTTGTACACATATATAAGTTTATCTTACAGCAAGATTCCTTTGGAATGTTTTTTTGGACTAGTATCTAATATCAAATACCTGCAAGAATCTGACAAAAGTTCACCATTCCCAAAAAGGCAAAAAAAATTCTAGACAGTAAGATATCTTCAAAACTCAGACGTTCAGACATGGTTAAGAATGTTGCTAACTATATGTTGGTTCCACTGAGTGACCATGATTTTAGTTTTTATCAGCTTTTATCGTATGCAGAATATTGCAATACAAATGCACCATACAATCACAAGATACATTCATTTTCAATTAATATTGAAATACAAATGCACCATGCCTTCACACGGTCAAACTTTGCTAGAGGTGGTAGAGTGCCCATATATATGGGTTGCCATGTAAAACGTGAAAGGACGGACTCCAGTGTAAGATTGCTATTGGAACAATAAATAATGTTGGACATACCATGAATATTAGAAATACTTGTTTATGCTTTCATGCTGCTTGGACAGTTGGCTTGTCCTTGTCAACATGTTTGGACGTTTAGACAATTAAGTGCGCATGTGATCACACACCCTTGAACTCGTCGTAGCCGATGTTTTAGTCATCACTACAAACTTTTCTATATTTCGAAGTCACTGTAAGAGTTGGCAGAGGCATCTCGGTGACAAATAAAGTGTTGGTAGAGGCCAGAAGGACTCCCTCATCAATCCATGGAGATTGCCATATCTGCAGTTACAGGTGAACTTTTGAGCAGGTTCATCTCCTTCCTGATGAACAAGTATCATTCCTCCTTAAACCACGCACACTCAGAGGAGCAAAAGAAGGAGGTGGAGAGGTTGCATCACCTCCTGATGAAAGCTGGCACCATCGTCGAGGAGGCGGACACGTGGTACATAACTAACTCTGGAATGATGACACAACTCAAGAAGCTCTCAGAGGCCATGTACCGAGGATGCCGCGTGCTGGACACCTTGAGGTACCAAACCCTCCGAGAAAGTGCAGGCTTCGACAAGGTTAGCAATGACTCATCCAGCAACTGCTTGTATTTAGCAAAGCCTTTTCGAACAACTGCCAAAGCACCTCGAGTCACATGGTGCCATGGAAAGCTTAGAAATTGTTGTTGCTAACATGGCAGAATTTGTTGTGCTTCTTGGTGGATGCGACCGCATGTATCGTAGGCCATACAATATTTATCTTCACACCGAGAACTTCATGTTCGGCCAACACGCTGAGAAGCAGAAGCTCTTGAGCTTCTTGCTGCAACACAATGACGCTCAGGGTGATCATGTATCAGGCATTCTTCCGAGCATATGTGATGCCTCAGTAGAAAAGAAAATTTTGGTTGCTCATGTGTGTGGCAACGAAAGGGTTCACTCACGCTTCTCCTCTATTTTGCACTTGAATGGAGACAACTTTATGAGGATACTTGACAAAGGAAGGACCATGTATGGGATGGTGTCGGTGGTTATTATGTTTGCTTCTGCTATAGGTGATGATGGTTGGAAAAAAAATCACTCCTTTGTCATACCAATGGGCAGAGGAAGCAAGATCATCATCAAAGTACACTTCAAATGCTAGAGGGGACAACACAGAAGGACGGGTGTGGAAGGGGAACTGTCTATGTAGAGCAGTGACGGACGACCACGGCCGCCCGCCACTCGAACCTTTTTCCAGATTCGGATTTCTTTGGCGCGGCTTGCCAAGATGTATTTGTGGCGGGTGGGTTGCAACGCCCGGCACTGGTTTGTGAGAAAGCAGTGGCGGGCGATACCTTATTACCCGCGACTATACTTTCCATCCCGCAGGCTTATTTGGAAGAGGCTACCTATGACAGGTGCTAGCTCGCGCCCGCCACTGGATTGTCTTTAGCTATGGCGGGTAACCTGCCCTATCCGCCACTAATTATAGTTCACCTATAGGGCTTTTCCCAGTAGTGTAGTCTTAGACATCCGAAGGTACTCATCCCACAAATCTTTCTACGTGACATAGGCAAGCATTTGCACTCTTCTGGTAACTAGAGAATCAAATACTTCCTAGGGCATCCTTCTTTAAAATGAAGTAGTTACGGTAGGACCAAACTCCATTGTAAAGGTGGTCCAAGACATCTTTTTGCATTCGAAAGTGGTGGCTCAATTTTTTCGCAAATAGGGCATTAGAGGCAAAGTAGTAGCAAATCAGCGTAAAATTTCCCCGTGCCCCGTTCCGATTCAGCACGAGATGACCCTTAATCGATCCCTCGAAATTGTTGTTCCGTAGGCTCCGCATTTGCAAGGACCACATGCATCATTGTCTTTTCATCCTCATAATCCTCCTCGGCAGACGACTCATCATAGTGCTCCTATATGTACTCCATGTCCGAATCCATTGCTTCAAAGAAGGGACAAAAAAATTTAGCGTGGGCTATTTTATAAAACAACCAAGTTTACTCTATCCATTAAGTTCAATTAGTTTTCCAAACCACCTTAGTAACACCATTATCATATGCTATTACCACATGTCACATGCAGTCAACATCTTATTTGAACTATTACCACATTTCACTTGTCGTCAGTATCTTAGTACTAGTAATTATAATCAAATTCGCTATCGGTAATTCCATTTCATGTTTACTGCATATTAGCTATAGAAGGATCCAAGAAGTGGTATCAACACATAGAAGGATCGAAGAAGTGGCATCAAAACATAGAAGGAGCCAAGAAGTGGCCTCAACACACAATATAGTAGGAGCATATATATATCTAGACACTGGGTTTTAGGGACTAAACTGTCATTATATACCTGTATTGTGAACATGATGTCTCTGCAGGAAATATAGTAGGAGCATATTAGCTACGGACAAAACTTGCCTGCTCCCTCCTCGTGCTCCCATCCGTGCTCCCACTTCATCCTACGGCTGTTGTTTCATCTTTTTTCTTTCTAATCTAATCATCGCCCCCCCTGATTTTAAGGGGGTGGGGCCGGGACTAATTTTGTTCCAATCAAATCAAGCCACGTACGCGGGAGCACGGATGGGCACACACGAGGGGAGCAGGCAAGTCTCGTCCATTAGCTACAGGTTCGTTTCCTTATTTATGGGTGGGTTCATTTTTTTCCATGATTGAGTTCATTTCTTTCATGGCTTTTTTTAGATGGTTTCTTTCATGCCTCATATCGACAGTTTCCCTCCACGCGGGCCCAACAACCAGATGGCCCAACAACTCGAAAATGGACTACAGCCCATGGACACGCTAGACGAAGACAAAGGACCAGATATGTACTTTTTTCATTAAATAAACCCGGCAAAACCCTTAAACGCTATAGTAGTCCATTTTCACGTTTTAATTACATAGAGCAGCACACTAAGTACAAAAAAAAAGAAAAGAAAAAGAGCAGCACGCTATAGCAGTCCATTCCTCCCCTTTTGCAGGCTGCGGCTTAAGCCGTCGACAAGTCCCTCCTCGACTCTGCACTTCTGCAGCCTCTCGCCAGAATTCCGTGAGTACTTCTTTGCTCAATGGTCGATGCAGTTAATCAACCATTCCCTTTCCTTTGGTTCTTGAAATTTTGTGGAATGGTGCCCCGTTGGTTCTGCTTGATATCAAATTTTTGTCAAATTTTGGCAAAATTTTGTTCAAAGATTCAAATTTTGGATTTGCAACTTCGTCCGAGATTTTGCGAGTTTTTTCAAATGCCTGAAATACGGCCATTTCGCTAAAGGGCGAAAAAAATACGCAAACCAAAAACCAAAACACACACGCCCCATTTTTGGGTGTTTGGAGCCGGCAGCGGCCAATTTTTTGGTTGGCTGCTGTAGGCTCCAATCCAAACAGCCTCTAATACCGCCCTGCCTGTGCTCGTCCCCTGGTTGGCTAGCTGTGTTCAGAAGCATTGGCTCACCGGCACGGCCTACAACCTGAAGCGTAGTGGCTGGCAGCGTTTCCGTTCATGGACGACCGTGGGATTCCCTAGCTTAAGACTAGAAAGGTCCCTCCACAGAATATCTTCTTTTCTACTTTACTATCCAGGTGACCTTTTGAGATTGTGTAATGATAATTCATGAGATTGAAAACTAGTGTGAGCAAGTGCAGAGCTATGCCTTTGGGAACGTTGGGCTCATCCTATCTGTATCTGGTGTGTGCCTATGAGGAGGGCAGGATGGGCAGTACCGCCTGCTCATTCCACCAAAGATAAGCGTATGCAGGGTTGCAACTATGATATCAACCCTGGGGAGAAGATACATACGATGTTAGAACTCCAGTCGGATAGCACTGCATCGTGATACCTGATTGGGGGTAATTTGTAATGGTAGATAGTGAAGTCTCCTTATGGGAGTAAGTAGTTCCAAAAATTAATGGTTGCTTAGTACAAGTATACATGTTGCTAACCTTGTTTGCATCTGGAAATTAATAAAATGACAATTGTCTATTTGATTCATCACTGGTTGATAATTTCCGTGTGGATAAATATAATGGTTGCACACCTAGATACTAGTATATTGCAAGTTCTCACTTTTCATGAATTAATGACTACCCACTTCAAATCTAATTTGCGGTGTTTGGTCGCATCCTGATTCTAGAAACTAATTGAGTTGATCTATGTCTATTTAGCTGCTTTTAAGATATGCAACAACGTAAACATGGCAAATGACTTTCTTGTTATTAATACTGAAAAGAGATTACTTGTATCTTCTTTATTTGACGTTGTTGCAAATTATATACGAGGAGTCAGGTGCGGAATTCGTTAATCTCATCCGCGGACCAGATGCTCCCTCAATTGTCTCGAGATGAGAAGCTTGCTTCTGAAGAAAGTCTCAAGTTGTGATGCAAACCACTTGAGTGGTACAATATTATTCAACATCGATATGCTAAAAATGTAAGTTTCTTTTTAAAATTCTGGACTCATTCGATTTCCATTTCATTTTGTTGTGTTCTTTCTATAGCAGAAGCCAAGAAGTGGCTTCAACACACACGATAACAGGGGTTAACAAGTGGCTCCACACGCCCTCTGTCGATGCCAACCAACATTGTTCGGGATGGGGATGGTTCAAAAATGAGTTTGCGACACGGTTTTTTAATCGTGTGTGATGGCCTAATCTGCACTAGTACAAGAGTTAGTACAAGCTTTGACTCTATTGCACGATATGTAGATACTTAGGATTGTTCTGATTTGAATTGAGTATGTCAACAGATAGATTTCAGAAAGTATTTCCTTTCTATTACATAGTAGATACTTTGCCATTACTCCATGTATTCGAAAATACACAGGTAACAGGGTTTTGTTATTATGATGTACTTTTATGATATAAAAAATCATAAGCAGAAATAAGTTTCTCACACTTCGACAATTTGGACACCAGAGGATCACCAAGAGGAAAACTATTGGTACTTTTCGTTTCATTTTATTGTGTTGGTTCTATACTTCTATAGCAGTATCCAAGAAGTGTCTTCAACACACAAGATAGCAGGAGCTAAGAAGTGGCTTCGACACAAATATGTATGTTCTTCCTTCCTCTTCTTTCTTGTGAGCTCACTTGTGTCTTGATCGAGTAGTAAGCCACAATTTTTCTCAAAAAATAATGTAGCCTTTGTTTCGGAGGATCCATTAGCTGCTCACTCATTGACAACCCAGACATTGGAGGATCACTAAGAGGAACCATATCTTTGAGATAGAAATGTCATTGCCAGTACATTATAGCATCTTTCAGTTCCTTCTCCCTTGGGTCATACTCCCTAAACCAGTCAACATAGACTAGGTCTTTTTTCACCTGATTCGTAACTTAAAACAGATGATGAACTCCAACCTTTATACTTCAGTCTTCCGCCTTGTTTCCTGCAAATTAATAGGGAAATTCTCTCTTTTCTTAATTAATGAAAATGCAAGTCTTTTGCCTCACTAAAAAACTTTACCGTCAAAGGTAGAGAGAGGAAAGTTGTTAACAATATTAATGTATATCTCCTGGCATATGAGCATGCTATTATCTTTCACAACTATTTCCAGTTCGATGCTTGTTGCACATTTTGTAAGTACTTAAGTTTATCTTTTTGCTGGTTCGGATTCAAATAAAAACAATTCACTATTGATAATTTCCATTACATGCTTACTGGATTTTTGCTATAGCAGGATCCAAGAAGTGGCATCAACACACAAGTTATGCTCGACTCGGATTGACTCAACTATATGCATATCCATCACATCTTGTGTCGAAATATTGTCGAAACAAACACATATGCAATATATTTGACTCTCTTTGATCCCTAAAATGAATCTGACCAATTGGAGATAGCCTGTTCATAACATCCATAGGCTTAGATTCCTTAGAAGTCCAACTTCTATGCCAGCTTGAAGGTACATGAAACTCCATTAAATAAATCACTCATGCACAAACAAAGAGCACAGAAAAGTTAACATCTACAATGTTATCTGAATAGTTTCTCACTGCTACTTGCTAAAGATGTTTATTAAGCCACTCACCAGTACTATCAACTAGATTGTTGTTTGTCTTGGTTGAAACATGGCTCATCGGTGACTTAAAATGATGCTAGATGTGGCAAATAAATAATTTTGAGTAGAACTCAACATAAGGATGAACAGAGAGTAACACCAAAGGTGATAGAAACAAATACTCAGATAATTTCAACTGACCAGTATGTGAAGCTGGTGTAAGTAGGGAAATCATTTAATGACTATAATGACATGATTTTTCTTCAGAGCCTCGTTTCCTTGATCATGAGCTACAGGATTATGCGACAATGACATCACATTGTTGTCAACCATAGCCTGGATCAAACACGAAGACAATAGAAGGTTGCGAGCAGATACATATAACACTAGGTTTTAAGAAATAAATTGACATCATGTACCTGTGCAGCCAACCCAAAATCTGATGCTTTGGTGCAACCATGACATGTATGATTTGTGGACCATTACCTTGCCGGTGCTACAATCAATGGAATCATTTTCCCTTATATCTTATTTGGGCTTCACTTTTGGCTCAACGTTTACTTTGCTTTAATTTGGAGAGTGATTATGTCTGTTGTACTTTCAACATTATGCTTTTCATACTCCGTTGATGTGACATAAGTCTCGTGTCATATTAAATAGTGATGTTGAGCAGGCCATATAAACTCTAAATAGTCACATAGGTTTGTTTTTTCTTATTTGCCTTCTCGAGAGATAACTTGTCTCCCGATCGAATTCTAAGCCTTACTTTAAGTCCAAAATTATGACAACCTTGGTATTTGGAAGGTCCATGAGCCTCTCACTATTCGACAACTTGGAACTGGAGGACCACAAAGTGGAAAACTATGCAAATTTCCATTTCATTTTATTATATTTTTGGTATAGTAGGAGCCAAGAAGTGGCTTCAACACACAAAATAGCAGGAGCTATACATGTGTTTTCTGCCTCTTAAAGTTTATTACCTCACTGCTTGATCCAGAGTCCGAGGCCCCACACTCAAATGACTTGCAACCTCCATCCATGCTTCCCAGTGGTAGCGATTCAGATCGTGATGCTGTAAGATTGAAAACTCGCTTCATTTTGTTCACATTATTAGATCCTGCTGCAGGGAGGATTTGCAATCCGACATTGTGCCGATTTCCCCATGTGGTACAATGTCGCTCATGCCAAGGAAAGACCAAATTGAATTAGAAGAGGTGCGTAGCGCTGTAGGTGATGAAGATCTTATCTGAGGTAACATACAAAACAAACACATGACTATCAGTATAAGTGATCGCAACATTTCATGAACTACGACTGATCCCAGCCATGTGGTACACTCACCACATCCATTAGGCGGTCGATGGGCTTCTTAGCCACCGGTGTTCCGTCTCCACCTCGCATCTGAACCTCTCCATGACCAGCTACTATGTTTGCTTGAAGTAATGAGGCTGGTGTTATCGGTTCAGTAGGAGTGACTTGGTTAGAACCATTTGCTATTGGTGGTGGCGGGGGTGGTGGTGGTGGGGGTGCTAATGTTGCGTTGCCATTCATCAAGAAGGCAGTTAAGCTGTCAACGTCCATTGAGCTCATGGGCACTAGAGCACAAGGTGATGCTGGTGCTACCACTAGATTTGCAACTGGTGAGGGGCTCAAGGACTTTAGCATACTCAAGGACCAAGACTGCAATGATCCAGGTGAGGGCATTCCTAGCAAGTGGTTGACATTGCTCTGCTGATGAGTTGATGTTGTTCTAGCCATAGTTATTTGCCCGGACTGCAAGATGCTTGCATCTGCAGGTTGCTTTTAAGTTGGTAAATGGTAAACATAGTAAGTAAATTGTGTAAGGGTAAGAAAAATTGCTAATGAAGTTGGTTACTTTACAATGTTATAAACAAAAAGGAAGTACTGTTTGAGCTATTAAGGTTGACATGTTTTGTTGACGGTTTTAGCTATTCAATATCTTAGCGTTCTATTTTGTTATCTCAAAACGAATACATAGAATTGCAGCAAAAGGAAGAGTTGATCTTAATATCTCTTTTACCTACCTTTCATTACCACCAATGGTGGGGATGCATTGGTAGTAAAATTGATGACTTTAGTCAGCTCTTCACAATTCTGCAACTGATATCCTATATTCATCTTTGCTTGGCAAGTTTTATTCCTCTCAAGAAGAGCCACAAATATGTATTTTTCATACTTGTGGACGTCCACCTTTGAACCGTCATGCACATCACTCTTCTGCAACAACATTAAATTCAGTATCCTTCTGATTGATTTCTTGAAATCTGCTTTGTGTTTGTATTGATTAGTTTTTGCTTCAGGTAGTGATGAGAGTTGTTCCTGTATGGAGATGGACCCAAAGGTTTACGTGATAGAGATGCACAAAATCATCAATGAATGAAGATTTATCTCTAGGAAAAGGAGAAGTGACCTCTGTTAGTGTTGTAAGAACGACTCTACGCTCCAGTTCCAAAAACTGAGGAAAATAAGAATATTTTCAAGACTTGATCTGCACTGAAATATTGCAGCAATACAATTAGGCCGAGTTGTACAAATTTAACAAAACAACCATCAACAACCATCAACTTGATTTGGTCATTCAGCTAGTAAGGCTTCTGCATTGAAATACAAGTTCAAGTAAACACAACATCCCATTAAATATACAAGAACCTTACTCCCTCCGTCCGGGTTTATTAGGCCCTTGAGCCACGGCACTGGAACCAAGGCACAATTCCTGTGGTGAAGCAGTTTTGAATCGGCCTATTAGAACGCATTCATTAGCAGCATTAATTAATTGAATCGTCTCGCCTCCCTCCGCATGCAAGCTTCACGCGCACATCCCAAGTGCATGCTACGACTGGGAATTTATTTCTCCCAATCAGCGTACAAAACGAGCTAGGGAATCAGTGAAATATGTGTGACTTAATTACAGCGGGACTAATAAAAATGGGACATGGCTTACTAGCTCATGGGCCTAATAAACCCGGACGGAGGTAGTAATTACTAAATTGGGTTTACTAAAGCAACTGTGTGTAACTACCACATATTAGGAATATACCTATAGATATAAGAACAGATAATGCATATATACTCCCTCGTACCAAAATATATGAACTTTTCGTAGGCTAAACTACCCTACAAAAATGACTTATATTTTGATGCAGAGGGAGTATAAAATGAAGGATTCTCTCACGCCTTGAGATCATATTCTCTAGCACTCCTCATCGTAGCTGAAATATGAGACACTGTAACTTGAGAAATACAAACAAAATCAAAGGAAAACAATGATTGAAGTTTTATGGCATTCACATTTTTTGTTAAATAAAGCAGCTTAAGTACCTGGAATCCGAGAGTTCTGACAAAGCAAAGTGCTTTGCTGAGCACCGGGAATCTGTTGTACAGGTGGAGTCATGAGCTTAGGTTCACATGCCTTGAATGGCGGATATAATAGACCTATTTTCCTAGCACCCTCCTGATTATTGCATCTTGTATGCTGACCAGGCTGCATGTTGGAGACATCAGGTTGTTGTGCTCCAAACATTTGGTACTTTGCATGCCCATCTCTTGTTGGTTGGCTCTCGAAATTTGATCCGACCATGTCATATGTGGCTGCCGCACTCCTATAGCACTATCATTTTCTCCAAGTAGGTGATTTTGCTGAGAATTTGGACGAATACGTGGCTTCAACAAACGAGGGGATGTTCGTGTGTGGATTTTTGGAAGCCGAGCTCCACGGAGCTTGATGTTTTGAAAATATCAAAAAGCATATTTAGAAGTTTCAAAAATCTGAAAAAAATACATGGAAACATATATGTATACCGCAAGAACGTGTTAAATTTCACCTGAAAATGTTCTGATTTGTAGGCTATACAAAAACAATCCAGCCCAACAACAAAAATAAAAGGCTCGTTTAAAAATTTGTATTTTTCTTTTTTCTATATGCCACATGTGAAAGTATAATGCTGGGAAATTTGGCACATACGTAGCATAAATGTGTTTGTCTATTCACAAATAAATTAAACAATATTTGCACTCTGGAAAAATGATATTTGAAATGGAGCTCCGAGCTCCCTGGAGGTCAGTCTCCGTTGGCATTTTCCGCAGTATGTTCTTCCTTCCTACCGCTATTGAATTTCTGTACCTACATTCCGGAAACAAGACAGATCTTCATGACGACCTCCTATTTTTGAATAAGATCGGACATTTCCACATTGAGGTGAAATGACAACAAGGAAAATAATACCGAGTTGAGCGTCTATGCTCTAATACTAGATGTGGTGTCCTCTAGTCATGCATTATGTGAGAGAGGCGTTGCAAAGGATGAGCTGCATGTAGCTCGTTTTGCAAAAAGAAAAAATCAATATATATTTAAGAGTTTCAAAAAAATGCCTATTTTCTTCTGCATATACATATGTGTATTCTCCAAGTATGTATAATTTTTCATCAACTAATTTGATTATTTGCATGCTACACAAAAAAGACAAATATCAGAACTAAATACAACAAAGAAAAAGCCTATTTCAATCTGTGTATTTGTCTTTTTTCTATATATCACATATGAATATATATGTTTATGAAAATCTATACATGTATACTACAAGTATATGTCTACATGCAAACATTTTTTCAGATTTTTTTGAGTTTTGGAAAAGGTATTTTGGCTGAAAAATATATATAGAGCTCAATGGAGCTCGGCCTCTGCAACCACTTTTCGTGCATTATGTTTGCGATAGCCAAGGGTTGATGCGGATATGGATTAATGATCGGAGGGAGCTTGGAGAAGAAAACCCGACAAAAAGATAGATATTTTCCTTCACGCTGGCCCAACAATGTGCACACCACTACCGAACAACGAAACCCCATGGCGGTGGCCCTAGCACAGACTACACAAACCAAGTTTTGACAAAGAAAGGACCTGCATCCCTGAAACGCTACAGAAGGGCTCTGTCTAACTAACGTGTTACATCAACTTAGACAACACAGAAGTGAGTAGCAGCGAATGATCCACTGTCGAGTGGTGATACGTCCAAAACGTATCTATAATTTCTGCTTGCTCCATGCCTCTTTTGGGTGATATTGCTATGATATTTATACACTTCCATACACTTTTGATCATATTTGGACTAACCTATTAACTTAGTGCACCCCAGTGCCAGTTTCTGTTTTCTGCTGTTTTTGTATTTCAGGTTTTCCCATTACGAGAACTGCCAGAAAAATCACGGAACAATTATATAAAAAATCAGCGTTCCAGAAGCTTCCCAGCAGCCAAAGTACAGCCGGAGGGGGGCCACCAGGGCTCCAGGCACCCTGGTGGCGCGGCCCCCCTGGCCGCGCCGGGGGGGCGCCTGGGCCCCCCGGGCCTCCGCTGATGCCCCCCTTTGGCATATATTTATATCGTGTCCCGAAACCCTCGAGACGGAAACCCTTTTTCGCGATCTCATCTCTGTTCCGCCGCCGCCGCGCTTCCAAGATAGGGAGCACCAGGAGAACTCTTCCCGGCACCCTGCCGGAGGGGAGGATCACCACCGGGAGCTTCTCCACCACCATGGACGCCTCCCGGATGAGTTGTGAGTAGTCTCCCTTGGACCATGGGTCCATGACCAGTAGCTATGTGATGTTCTCCTCCCGTTCTTGTGCTTCACTAATTAGTCCTCGTGAGCTGCCCTACATGATCGAGGCACATATGTAATCCTTATGCTGTTGCTATGTTGAGTTTGCTGGGATCCGATGGATTGTGAGATTATGTTCAGATTGTGTTTGAGTAATATATTTGATCTACCTCTTTTATATTTATGTTCGTAAGTAATTCTTGCATGTTCTCCGTTGTTATTTATTGCTTTGGCCAAGTAGTAGGTAGTGACTCCAAGAGGGAACGTTATGCTTGATTGTGGGTCCATGCCCCTCGATGACTAGCTTGAGTGACAGAAACATGAGTCTAGGGGATGTGTTGTTGCCACAAGGGGGAAAACAACGGTGCTTGTGCCCGCGGGTGAAAGGATTGTTTACTTTACACAAAGTTCTTTTAATGCAATTGTCTGTTGCTTTGAGTTTACACTATGGGTGGGACTCGCAACTTAATACCAGCGAGATGTTCTGGGTAGATATCTCAAAGTGGATGATTAGTAGTAGATGCAGATGGATTTCGGTCTACTTGCCTTGGCGTACCGCCCATGATTTGAACCTCTACCTTTCTTGTAACATAGTTAGCATTGGTTTGCGCACATAATTCTGTCAATTGCCCAGCTGTAATTCGTTTACCTCACATAGCCGTTTTATCGTCTTTTGGGAGAGAGACATCACTAGTGAACATCATGGGACCCCGGTCCATATTACCATCATTGATCACACCCGCTATTTACTTTCCGCTTTTATTTACTATTGCAGCAATACCTATCACTATTATCACTTGCGTTTGATCCTTTGTAAACTACAAGGCCGGAGGGATTGACAACCTCCCTGTACTCGTTGGGAGCAAAGTTATTTGTATCTGTGTGCAGGTCCATGTTGATTGCTTATATCTGGCGCCGTTAGCAGTTGACACCTTCTTGTTGAAACTGGGAGTCTCAGGGAAATCGATCCTTGGTATCTTTGCCAAGGGAAAACTTCCGCTACACTGCATCTCAAACCTTCCACTTGGGGTAACCAACGAGGGGCGAGAAGCCATCAAGTGGACGCGTCAATCTTGGCTGCCCCTCGACTGAATGCCCCTGCCACTCATGCTCGTGGGTTATAGCCGATTGTTCTCCCAATTCACCCTCCACAATCTTTACCGGGTATGATCTTCCTTGTTACCCTCTACATTTTTTAGATCCATAATTCTACAACTGTTTCAGGAACGGTACTGGATCCATATTCTTACATAAGGATGTGTGCTCCATCCCCGATGTCGCGCCGGCTCTCTTTTCCTTTTTCTTTGACTCTTGTGGCTTGGCGGCAGCTGTCGAAAATGTCTTGGTCAGAGATATCTCGGGTGGGATTTCGTCGTGCAATTCTTGAGAGTTTAGAACCTTTTCTCGGACGTGATACCTATACATGATCATTGTCTTGGATATTGTCATAATTATTTGTTTTTCCATCAATTGCCCAACAGTAATTTGCTTACCCACCATATGCTATTTTTAAGAGAGAAACCTCTAGTGAAAACTATGCCCCCCGGGTCTACTTTTAAGATATATTAAACCAAAAATACCTTGCTACACGTTTTATTTATTTATTTTATTTTGTATTTTTATCTATATATCTATCACCATACAATTTAATCTCCGCCAAGGGATTGACAACCCCTTGTTCGCGTTGTGTTGCAAAAAAATGTCGTTTGTGTGTAGGTACTACTAACCAAGTGTTGCATGGTTCTACTACTGGATTGATAATCTCGGTTCTTAACTAAGGAAAAATACTTATGTCTACTGTATTGCATCATGCTCTCCTCCTCGAAAAAATCCCAACGCAATTCACAAGTATCAATGAGGACGAATCCCCCTCTCTGGGGCTCAGAACGGATTCCAAATCTGCCCTAGTGATGAAGAACGGGAGGTGGCGGCGGCTTTGCCCAATTCCGAGAACTTTTATTTTTCCAAAAAAAACAACACCATGGTGGTTCTGCTGGAAACAACGTCAGTCCAGGTTAGTTTCATTTAAATCATGCAAATTATAGTCTAAAATAAGAGCAAAAGTGTTTGAAAAAGTAGATACAATGAAGACGTATCTACGGCGTCAACACGTCGACAAGCAGCTGGCTGGGCTGCATCTCGTGTGGCGCTGGCGGTGCTGCATCTCGCAGGCCAGGAGCGCACCAACCAAGTTAGCACACAAGCAACTCATGTGCTAGCTTGGCTAGCTCGCTTATGAGCAGGAACATGACCAAAGCAGTGGTTGCCATCATCTTCTCGTCCTTGAGCTCGTCAGAAAAACCATGGCGACATGCTCCGCTGGAGGTGAGGTCCAGTACAAAAATAAGAAAAAAAAAGTCCAACAAGAAAGTAATAGAAACAACAAGCACAATTGTTGTCACCGGTGAATTTCAGGGGAACCCAAAAATGGCGAAGTGCCAGATTAAGAAGGACTAAAGATTTAGTGTAAAGCATGCATGCAATCAGGAGTCGTTGTGCTATGTGTCGTGTAGCGCATCGTTTGAAGTAAGAAACATGGTGTTTTGTCAATTGCCATAAATACTATAAAATCAAGAATCATGTAAACATGAAAGAAAACCCTAGCGATTTTCAATGAGCATGCACGATTGAAGGGATTTCATTAGGGCCACCAACAACAGAATTTAGAATAATATGAAATTTTGTAAAAATTGATAGACGCATGCCATTAGGTTCATAAAATAACACAAATGCTATACAAATAATGATGAGGCAGGTGGAGGAAAAGAGCACAACGTTGGACATGAGTTTGTGGGAACGAGCTCACACACACCCTTTGCTACGGTAAAATCCAAAAATAATAAAAATTTCAGAATTTTTTTTGCAACAAACATTGATATGTGTTTCACATGCGTGCAAATTTTTGCGATGGAATGATATTTGTGGAGGTCTCAGCAAAAGCCAAAATTGATGCTCCAAAAAGACTGTTTTTGGAAGCATCATTTTTTTTGCCGAAACTTGCATGAATCCATTTTTATGGGTGAGTTCATTTTTTTCCGGTGACGGTGTGGATGGCTTCGATCTCGGATTTACAACTGACAATCATCCACGAACTGCAAACCAATATTTTAAATAAAAACAGTACAAACCCACAAGTCATGCAATATTTACTGGGACAGCATCGAGTTGCGATGGGCCAACGGAGTGTCTAGCTTCTAATACAGTGTAGTATCCCTCTAGTCATGCAATATGATTGCTATAGCGAGGGTTCGTGTTGGAGATGAGTTGGTGATTGAAGGGGTTGCAGAAAAAGTTCATTATTTTTGCGATGAGAACAAGTTAATTTCCTTTATTTATGGGTGACTTCATGTTTTTCCATGATTGAGTTCATTTCATTCATGGCTTTTTTTGAGATGATTTCTTTCAGGCCTAGTATAACATTTTCCCCTTCACGTGGGCCCAACAACACGAAAATGGACTACAGCCCACTGACACGCTAGACGAAGAAAAAGGACCCAGTATCTTTTTTAGTTAAAAAAACAGGCAAAACCCTTAAACACTACGATAGTTCATTTCACGTATTAATCACACAAAGCAGCAAACTAAGTACAAAAAATGGTACAACAAAGCAGCATATAGCCCTCTCCAGATTCAACGCCGAGAGGTCGCCGCCATCTGCCCTAGTCCTGGCTGCCGACGCCTCAGTCCCGACAGCGCTTCCATGCTGCTCACGTACACGCATGGCCGGCCTCCGCTGTCCCCCCGATTCACCAACACCAATAGCATTTGCTTGAAGGTAAGATCTTGCAAGCTACTCTCTCGATTCGTTGATCCACCATAATTCTTCATCCTATTTGTGGATTGATCCGGACCGGAGCCAGATTCTGGGTGCAGACGGCGCATCTCACTTCTCCTTTGTCTGTCTGTTACCCTGGCAGCTCGGTGGCAGCGGCGCAATCCACGAGAGTTTGTCCGATCAACCGTCCTCTCTACCGAGCATGATGGCGTCTTCAGGGCCAACAATGCTTATCGTTGCCTTGCCCTAGCATGTAGTCTATGGCCGCGGTCGCTGCTTCTCTGAGTGGGCAAAAAAAAATCCGTACCTCTGTTGGTTTGCTGGTATTCGGTTGAATGAAAATTCAGGTAGGCATTCTGTCCCTAAATAGTGCTTATGGCGTATTCTTCGTGCATAAGTGTGTGTTTGGATGCTGCCCCTGTTAGCCCTGCCAACCCGTGGGCTGGCAAAAAAAAATGGCACGGGATTATGCCACCTGTGGCTCGCCCATAAGTTGGCGTGAAATTGAACTAACGGTGCTAATGCAGGCAGGGTGAGCCAAATTATTGGCCGTCATCCAAATATGCGCCCACGCCCGATCAACAATCAATTTTTTAGTTGAGCTGATGTAGGCTCCAATCCAAATAGCCTCTAATACCCGCCTTGCCTGTGCTCGTCCACTGGTTGGCTAGCTGTGTTCAGAAGCGCTGGCTCACTAGCACAGCCTTCAACCCGAAGCGTAGTGGCTGGCAGCGTTTTCATTCATGGACAACCGGGGGCTTCCCTAGCTTAAGACCACAAAGGTCCCTCCACAGAATATCTTCTTTTCTACTTACCTATCCAGGTGACCTTTTGAGAATGTGTAATGATAATTCATGAGATCTAAAACTAGGGTGAGCAAGTGCAGAGCTATGCCTTTGGGCACGACGGGCTCATCCTATGTGGTGTGTGCCTGTGAGGAGGGCAGAATGGGCAGTATCGCCTGCTCATTCCACAATAGATAAGCGCATGCATGGTTGCAACTATGATAGCAACCCCGGGGAGAAGATACATGCGATGTTAGAACTCCAGTCAGATAGCACTGCATCATGATACCTGATGAGGGGGGGGTGTTAATTTGTAATGATAGATAGTGAAGTCTCCTTATGGCTTGCTTAGTTCGAGTATACATGTTGCTAACCTTGTTTGCATCTGGAAATTAATAAAATGGCAATTGTCTAATTGATTCATCACTGGTTGATAATCTCCGCGTGGATAAATATAATGGTTGCACATCTAGATACTAGTATATGGCAAGTTCCGACTTTTCATGAATTAATGACTACCCACTTCAAATCTAATTTGCGGTGTTTGGTCGCATCCTGATTCTAGAAACCAATTGAGTTGATCTATGTCTCTTTAGCTGCTTTTAAGATATGCAACAACGTAAACATGGCAAATGACTTTCTTGTTATTAATACTGAAAAGAGATTACTTGTATCTTCTTTATTTGACGTTGTTGCAAATTATGTACGGGGAGTGAGGTGCGGAATTCGTTAATCTCATCCGCGGACCAGATGCTCCCTCAATTGTCTCGAGATGAGAAGCTTGCTTCTGAAGAAAGTCTCAAGTTGTGTTGCAAACCACTTGAGTGGTACAATATTATTCAACATCGATATGCTAAAAATGTAAGTTTCTTTTTAAAATTCTGGACTTATTCGATTTCCATTTCATTTTGTTGTGTTCTTTCTATAGGAGAAGCCAAGAAGTGGCTTCAACACACACGATAACAGGGGTTAACAAGTGGCTCCACACGCCCTCTGTCGATGCCAACCAACATTGTTGGAATGAGGACGGGATGGGGATGGTTCAAAAATGAGTTTGCGACACGGTTTTTTAACTGTGTGTGATGGCCTAATCTGCACTAGTACAAGAGTTAGTACAAGCTTTGACTCTATTGCACGATATGTCGATACTTAGGATTGTTCTGATTTGAATTGAGTATGTCAACAGATAGATTTTAGAAAGTATTTCCTTTCTATTACATATTAGATACTTTGCCATTACTCCATGTATTTGAAAATACACAGTTAACAGGTTTTTTTATTATGATGTACTTTTATGATATAAAAAATCATAAGGAGAAATAAGTTTCTCACACTTCGGCAATTTGGACACCAGAGGATCACCAAGAGGAAAACTATTGGTACTTTTCGTTTCATTTTATTGTGTTGGTTCTATCAAGGTTGTCAGAATAGCGATTTTGAATCGGATCGGAGCACCGATGGTAGGATCGCAAATCATAGAATCTTCACTATCAGGATCGTAGAAACGTAGATTTTATGAAGTAAAGTCGCAGAATCAAAGGGCCTAGTTTGGATCATAAAGTCGTAGAATCGTATAGGAGAATCGCTCTTCTGACAACCTTGGGTTCTATACTTCTATAGCAGTATCCAAGAAGTGTCTTCAACACACAAGATAGCAGGAGCTAAGAAGTGGCTTCGACACAAATATGTATGTTCTTCCTTCCTCTGCTTTCTTGTGAGCTCACTTGTGTCTTGATCGAGTAGTAAGCCACAATTTTTCTCAAAAATTATTGTAGCCTTTGTTTCGGAGGATCCATTAGCTGCTCACTCATTGACAACCCAGACATTGGAGGATCACTAAGAGGAACTATATCTTTGAGATAGAAATGTCATTGCCAGTACATTATAGCATCTTTCAGTTCCTTCTCCCTTGGGTCATACTCCCTAAACCAGTCAACAAAGACTATGGCTTTTTTCACCTGATTCGTAACATAAAACAGATGATGAACTCCAACCTTTATAGTTCAGTCTTCCGCCTTGTTTCCTGCAAATTAATAGGGAAATTCTCTCTTTTCTTAATTAATGAAAATGCAAGTCTTTTGCCTCATTAAAAAACTTTACAGTCAAAGGTAGAGAGAGGAAAGCCGTTAACAATATTAATGTATATCTCCTGGCATATGAGCATGCTATTATCTTTCACAACTATTTCCAGTTCGACGCTTGTTGCACATTTTGTAAGTACTTAAGTTTATCTTTTTGCTGGTTTGGATTCATGTAAAAACAATTCACTATTGATAATTTCCATTACATGCTTACTGGATTTTTGCTATAGCAGGATCCAAGAAGTGGCATCAACACACAAGTTATGCTCGACTCGGATTGACTCAACTATATGCATATCCATCACATCTTGTGTCGAAATATTGTCGAAACAAACACATATGCAATATATTTGACTCTCTTTGATCCCTAAAATGAATCCGACCATTTGGAGATAGCCTGTTCATAACATCCATAGGCTTAGATTCCTTAGAAGTGCAATTTCTATGCCAGCTTGAAGGGACATGAAACTCCATTAAATATATCACTCGAGCACAAACAAAGAGCACACAAAAGTTAACATCTACAATGTTATCTGAATAGTTTCTCACTGCTACTTGCTAGAGATGTTTATTAAGCCACTCATCAGTACTATCAACTGGATTGTTGTTCGTCTTGGTTGAAACATGGCTCATCGGTGACTTAAAATGATGCTAGATGTGGCAAATAAATAATTTTGAGTAGAATTCAACATAAGGATGAACAGAGAGTAACACCAAAGGTGATAGAAACAAATACTCAGATAATTTCAACTGACCAGTATGTGAAGCTGGTGTAAGTAGGGAAATCATTTAATGATTATAATGACATGATTTTGCTTTAGAGCCTCGTTTCCTTGATCATGAGCTACAGGATTATGCGACAATGACATCACATTATTGTCAACCATAGCCTGGATCAAACATGAAGACAATAGAAGATTGCGAGCAGATACATAGAACACTGGGTTTTAAGAAATAAATTGACATCATGTACCCGTGCAGCCAACCCAAAATCTGATGCTTTGGTGCAACCATGACATATATGATTTGTGGACCATTACCTTGCCGGTGCTACAATCAATGGAATCGTTTTCCCTTATATCTTATTTGGGCTTCACTTTTGGCTCAACGTTTACTTTGCTTTAATTTGGAGAGTGATTATGTCTGTTGTGCTTTCAACATTATGCTCTTCATACTCCGTTGGTGTGAAATAAGTCTCATGACATATTAAATAGTGATGTTGAGCAGGCCATATAAACTCTAAATAGTCACAGAGGTTTGTTTTTTCTTATTTGCCTTCTCGAGAGATAACTTGTCTCCTGATCGAATTCTAAGCCTTACTTTAAGTCCAAAATTACGACAACCTTGGTATTTGGAAGGTCCATGAGCCGCTCACTATTTGACAACTTGGAACTGGAGGTCCACAAAATGGAAAACTATGCAAATTTCCATTTCATTTTTTTTGTTATAGTAGGAGCCAAGAAGTGGCTTCAACACACAAAATAGCAGGAGCTATACATGTGTTTTCTGCCTCTTAAAGTTTATTACCTCCCTGCTTGATCCAGAGTCCGAGGCCCCACACTCAAATGACTTGCAACCGCCATCCATGCTTCCCAGTGGTAGCGATTCAGATCGCGATGCTGTAAGATTGAAAACTCGCTTCATTTTGTTCACATTATTAGATCCTGCTGCAGGGAGGATTTGCAATCCGACATTGTGCCGATTTCCCCATGTGGTACAATGTCGCTCATGCCAAGGAAAGACCAAATTGAATTAGAAGAGATGCGTAGCACTGTAGGTGATGAAGATCTTATCTGAGGTTACATACAAAACAAACACATAACTATCAGTATAAGTGATTGCAACAATTCATGAACTACGACTGAGCTCAGCCATGTGGTACACTCACCACATCCATTAGGCGGTCGATGGGCTTCTTAGTCACCGTTGTTCCGTCTCCACCTCGCATCTGAACCTCTCCATGACCAGCTGCTATGTTTGCTTGAAGTAATGAGGCTGGTGTTATCGGTTCAGTAGGAGTGACTTGGTTAGAACCATTTGCTATTGGTGGTGGCGGGGGTGGTGGTGGTGGGGGTGCTACTATTGCGTTGCCATTCATCAAGAAGGCAGTTCAGCTGTCAACGTCCATTGAGCTCATGGGCACTAGAGCACAAGGTGATGCTGGTGCTACCAGTAGATTTGCAACTGGTGAGGGGCTCAAGGACTTGAGCATACTGGAGGACAAAGACTGCAATGGACCTGGTGAGGGCATTCCTAGCAAGTGGTTGACATTCCTCTACTGATGAGTTGATGTTGTTCTAGCCATAGTTATTTGCCCGGACTGCAAGATGCTTGCATCTGCAGGTTGCTTTTAAGTTGGTAAATGGTAAACATAGTAAGTAAATTGTGTAAGGGTAAGGAAAATTGCTAATGAAGTTGGTTACTTTACAATGTTATAAACAAAAAGGAAGTACTGTTTGAGCTATTAAGGTTGACATGTTTTGTTGACGGTTTTAGCTATTCAATATCTTAGCGTTCTATTTTGATATCTCAAAACAAATACATAGAATTGCAGCAAAAGGAAGAGTTGATCTTAATATCGCTTTTACCTACCTTTCATTACCACCAATGGTTGGGGATGCATTGGTAGTAAAATTGATGACTTTAGTCAGCTCTTCACAATTCTGCAACTGATATCCTGTATTCATTTTTGCTTGGCAAGTTTTATTCCTCTCAAGAAGAGCCACGAATATGTATTTTTCATACTTGTGGACGTCCACCTTTGAACCATCATGCACATCACTCTTCTGCAACAACATTAAATTTAGTATCCTTCTGATTGATTTCTTGAAATCTGCTTTGTGTTTGTATTGATTAGCTTTTGCTTCAGGTAGTGATGAGAGTTGTTCCTGTATGGAGATGGACCCAAAGGTTTACGTGACAGAGATGCACAAAATCATCAATGAATGAAGATATATCTCTAGGAAAAGGAGAAGTGACCTCTGTTAGTGTTGTAAGAACGACTCTACGCTCCAGTTCCAAAAACTGAGGAAAATAAGCATCTTTTCAAGACTTGATCTGCACTGAAATATTGCAGCAATACAATTAGGCCGAGTTGTACAAATTTAACAAAACAGCCATCAACAACTCATCAACTTAATTTGGTCATTCAGCTAGTAAGGCTTTTGCATTGAAATACATGTTCAAGTAAACACAATGTCCCATTAAATATACAAGAACCTTAATTACTAAATTGGGTTTACTAAAGCAACTGTGTGTAACTACCACATATTAGGAATATACCTATAGATATAAGAACAGATAATACACACATACTCCCTCGTACCAAAATATATGACCTTTTGGTAGGCTAAACTAGCCTACAAAAATGACTTATATTTTGATGCAGAGGGAGTATAAAATGAAGGATTCTCTCACGCCTTGAGATCATATTCTCTAGCACTCCCCATCGTAGTTGAAATATGAGACACTGTAACTTGAGAAATACAAACAAAATCAAAGGAAAACAATGATTGAAGTTTTATGGCATTCACATTTTTTGTTAAATAAAGCAGCTTAAGTACCTGGAATCTGAGAGTTCTGACAAAGCAAAGTGCTTTGCTGAGCACCGGGAATCTGTTGTACAGGTGGAGTCATGGGCTCAGGTTCACATGCCTTGAATGGCGGATATAATAGACCTATTTTCCTAGCACCCTCCTGATTATTGCATCTTGTATGCTGACCAGGCTGCATCTTGGAGACATCTGGTTGTTGTGCTCCAAACATTTGGTACCTTTGCATGCTCATCTCTTGTTGGTTGGCTCTCGAAATTTGATCCGACCATGTCATATGTGGCCGTCGCACTCCTATAGCACTATCATTTTCTCCAGGTAGGTGATTTTGCTGAGAATTTGGACGAATACGTGGCTTCAACAAACGAGGGGATGTTCGTGTGCGGATTTTTGGAAGCCGAGCTCCACGGAGCTTGATGTTTTGAAAATATCAAAAAGCATATTTAGAAGTTTCAAAAATCTGAAAAAATATATGGAAACATATATGTATACCGCAAGAACGTGTTAAATTTCACTTAAAATGTTCTGATTTGTAGGCTATACAAAAACAATCCAGCCCAATAACAAAAATAAAAGGCCCGTTTAAAAATTTGTATTTTTCTTTTTTCTGTATGCCACATGTGAAAGTATAATGCTGGGAAATTTTGCACATACGTAGCGTAAATGTGTTTGTGTATTCACAAATAAATTAAACAATATTTACACTCTGGAAAAATGATATTTGAAATGGAGCTCCGAGCTCCCTGGAGGTCAGTCTCCGTTGGCATTTTCTGCAGTATGTTCTTCCTTCCTAGCGCTATTGAATTTCTGTACCTACTACCTACATTCCGGAAACAAGAAAGATCTTCATGACGACCTCCTATTTTTGAATAAGACCGGACATTTCCACATTGAGGTGAAATTACAACGAGGAAAATAATACCGAGTTGAGCGTCTATGCTCTAATACTAGATGTGGTGTCCTCTAGTCATGCATTATGTGAGAGAGGCGTTGCAAAGGATGAGCTCCATGGAGCTCGTTTTGCAAAAAGAAAAAATCAATATATATTTAAGAGTTTCAAAAAAATGCCTATTTTCTTCTGCATATACATATGTGTATTCTCCAAGTATGTATAAATTTTCATCAACTAATTTGATTATTTGCATGCTACACAAAAAAGACAAATATCAGAACTAAATACAACAAAGAAAAAGCCTATTTCAATATGTGTATTCGTCTTTTTTCTATACATCACATATGAATATATATGTTTATGAAAATCTATACATGTATACTACAAGTATATGTCTACATGCAAACATTTTTTTCAGACTTTTTTGAGTTATGGAAAAGGTATTTTGGCTGAAAAATATATATAGAGCTCAATGGAGCTCGGCCTCTGCAACCACTTTTCGTGCATTATGTTTGCGATAGCCAAGGGTTGATGCGGATATGGATTAATGATCGGAGGGAGCTTGGAGAAGAAAAACCGACAAAAAGATAGATATTTTCCTTCACGCGGGCCCAACAATGTGCACACGACTAACGAACAATGAAACCCCATGGCGGTGGCCCTAGCACAGACTACACAAACCAAGTTTTGACAAAGAAAGGACCTGCATCCCTGAAACGCTACAGAAGGGCTCTGTCTAACTCACATGTTACATCAACTTAGACAACACAGAAGTGAGTAGCAGCGAAAGATCCACTGTCGAGTGGATGCCTCAATCTTGGCTGCCCCTCGACTGAATGCACCTGCCACTCACGCTCGTGGGTTAAAGCCGATTGTTCTCCCAATTCACCCTCCACAATCTTTACCGGGTATGATCTTCCTTGTTACCCTCTACATTTTTTAGATCCATAATTCTACAACTGTTTCAGGAACGGTACTGGATCCATATTCTTACATAAGGATGTGTGCTCCATCGCCGCTGTCGCGCCGGCTCTCTTTTCCTTTTTCTTTGACTCTTGTGGCTTGGCGGCAGATGTCGAAAATGTCTTGGTCAGAGATATCTCGGGTGGGATTTCGTCGTGCAATTCTTGAGAGTTTAGGACCTTTTCTCGAACGTGATACCTATACATGATCATTGTCTTGGATATTGTTATAATTATTTGTTTTTCCATCAATTGCCCAACAGTAATTTGCTTACCCACCATATGCTATTTTTAAGAGAGAAACCTCTAGTGAAAACTATGCCCCCCGGGTCTACTTTTAAGATATATTAAACCAAAAATACCTTGCTACACGTTTTATTTATTTATTTTATTTTGTATTTTTTATCTATATATCTATCACCATACAATTTAATCTCCGCCAAGGGATTGACAACCCCTTGTTCGCGTTGTGTTGCAAAAAAATGTTGTTTGTGTGTAGGTACTACTAACCAAGTGTTGCATGGTTCTACTACTGGATTGATAATCTCGGTTCTTAACTGAGGAAAAATACTTATGTCTACTGTATTGCATCATCCTCTCCTCTTCGAAAAAATCCCAACGCAATTCACAAGTATCAATGAGGACGAATCCGCCTCTCCGGGGCTCAGAACGGATTCCAAATCTGCCCTAGTGATGAAGACGGGAGGTGGCGGCGGCTTCGCCCAATTCCGAGAACTTTTATTTTTGCACAAAAAACAACACCATGGTGGTTCTGCTGGAAAAAACGTCAGTCCAGGTTAGTTTCATTTAAATCATGCAAATTATAGTCTAAAATAAAAGCAAACGTGTTTGAAAAAGTAGATACGATGAAGAGGTATCTACGGCGTCAACACGTCGACAAGCAGCTGGCTGGGCTGCATCTCGTGTGCCGCTGGCGGTGCTGCATCTCGCAGGCTAGGAGCGCACCAGCCAAGTTAGGACACACGCAACTCATGTGCTAGCTTGGCTAGCTCGCTTATGAGCAGGAGCAGGACCAAAGCAGTGGTTGCCATCATCTTCTCGTCCTTGAGCTCGTCAGAAAAACCATGGCGACATGCTCTTCTGGAGGTGAGGTCCAGTACAAAAATAAGAAAAAAAATAAGTCTAACAAGAAAGTAGGAGCAGGACCAAAGCAGTGGTTGCCATCATCTTCTCGTCCTTGAGCTCGTCAGAAAAACCATGGCGACATGCTCTGCTGGAGGTGAGGTCCAGTACAAAAATAAGAAAAAAAAGTCCAACAAGAAAGTAATAGAAACAGCAAGCATAATTGTTGTCACCGGTGAATTTCAGGGGAACCCAAAAATGGTGAAGTGCCAGATTAAGAAGGACTAAAGATTTAGTGTAAAGCATGCATGCAATCAGGAGTCGTTGTGCTATGTGTCGTGTAGCGCATCGTGTGAAGTAAGAAACATGGTGTTTTGTCAATTGCCATAAATACTATAAAATCAAGAATCATGTAAACATGAAAGAAAACCCTAGCGATTTTCAATGAGCATGCACGATTGAACGGATTTCATTTGGGCCATCAACAACAGAATTTAGAATAATATGAAATTTTGTAAAAATTGTTAGACGCATGCCATTAGGTTCATAATATAACACAAATGCTATACAAATAATGATGAGGCAGGTGGAGGAAAAGAGCACAAAGTTGGACATGAGTTTGTGGGAACGAGCTCACACACACCCTATGCTACAGTAAAATCCAAAAATAATAAAAATTTCAGATTTTTTTTGCAACAAATATTTATATGTGTTTCACATGCGTGCAAATTTTTGCGATGGAGTGATATTTGTGGAGGTCTCAGCAAAAGCCAAAATTGATGCTCCAAAAAGACTGTTTTTGGAAGCATCATTTTTTTGCCGAAACTTGCATGAATCCATTTTTATGGGTGAGTTCATTTTTTTCCGGTGACGGTGTGGATGGCTTCGATCTCGGATTTACAACTGACAATCATCCACGAACTGCAAACCAATATTTTAAATAAAAACAGTACAAACCCACAAGTCATGCAATATTTACTGGGACAACATCGAGTTGCGATGCGCCAACGGAGTGTCTAGGTTCTAATACAGTGTAGTATCCCTCTAGTTATGCAATATGATTGCTACAACGAGGGTTAGTGTTGGAGATGAGTTGGTGATTGAAGGGGTTGCAGAAAAAGTTCATTATTTTTGCGATCAGAACAAGTTAATTTCCTTTATTTATGGGTGACTTCATGTTTTTCCATGATTGAGTTCATTTCATTCATGGCTTTTTTTGAGATGATTTCTTTCAGGCCTAGTATAACATTTTTCCCTTCACTTGGGCCCAACAACACGAAAATGGACTACAACCCACAGACACGCTAGACGAAGAAAACGGACCCAGTATCTTTTTTTATTAAAAAAACCTGGCAAAACCCTTAAACACTACGATAGTTCATTTCACGTATTAATCACACAAAGCAGCAAACTAAGTACAAAAAATGGTACAACAAAGCAGCATATAGCCCTCTCCAGATTCAACGCCGAGAGGTCGCTGCCATCTGCCCTAGTCCTGGCTGCCGATGCCTCAGTCCTGACAGCGCTTCCATGCTGCTCATGTACGCGCATGTCCGGCCTCCGCTGTCCCCCCGATTCACCAACACCAACAGCATTTGCCTGAAGGTAAGATCTTGCAAGCTACTCTCTCGATTCGTTGATCCTCCATAATTCTTCATCCTATTTGTGGACTGATCCGGACCGACGCCAGATTCTGGGCGCAGATGTCGCGTCTCACTTCTCCTTTGTCTATCTGTTACCCTGGCAGCTCGGTGGCAGGGGCGCAATCCTCGAGTGTTTGTCCGATCAACCGTCCTCTCTACCGAGCATGATGGCGTCTTCAGGGCCAACAATGCTTATCGCTGCCTTGCCCTAGCATGAAGTCTATGGCCGCGATCGCTGCTTCTCTGAGTGGGCAAAAAAATCGGTACCTCTGTTGGTTTGCCGGTATTCGGTTGAATGAAAATTCAGGTAGGCATTCTGTCCCTAAATAGTGCTTATGGCGTATTCTTCGTGCATAAGTGTGTGTTTGGATGCTGCCCCTGTTAGCCCTGCCAACCCGTGGGCTGGCAAAAAAGAATGGCACGGGATTATGCCACCTATGGCTCGCCCATAAGTTGGCGTAAAATTGAACTAACGGTGCTAATGCAGGCAGGGTGAGCCAAATTATTGGCCGTCATCCAAATATGCGCCCACGCCCGATCAACAATCAATTTTTTAGCTGAGCTGATGTAGGCTCCAATCCAAATAGCATCTAATACCCGCCTTGCCTGTGCTCGTCCACTAGTTGGCTAGCTGTGTTCAGAAGCGCTGGCTCACTAGCACAGCCTACAACCTGAAGCGTAGTGACTGGCAGCGTTTTCGTTCATGGACAACCGGGGGCTTCCCTAGCTTAAGACCATAAAGGTCCCTCCACATAACATCTTCTTTTCTACTTAACTATCCAGGTGACCTTTTGAGATTGTGTAATGATAATTCATGAGATCTAAAACTAGGGTGAGCAAGTGCAGAGCTATGCCTTTGGGCACGGCGGGCTCATCTTATATGGTGTGTGCCTGTGAGGAGGGCAGAATGGGCAGTACCACATGCTCATTCCACCAAAGATAAGCGCATGCATGGTTGCAACTATGATAGCAACCCTGGGGAGAAGATACATACGATGTTAGAACTCCAGTCAGATAGCACTGCATCGTGATACCTGATGAGGGGGGGGGGTTAATTTGTAATGATAGATAGTGAAGTCTCCTTATGGCAGCAAGTATTTCCATAAAATAATGGTTGCTTAGTTTGAGTATACATGTTGCTAACCTTGTTTGCATCTGGAAATTAATAAAATGGGAATTGTCTAAATGATTCATCACTGGTTGATAATCTCCGCGTGGATAAATATAATGGTTGCACATCTAGATACTAGTATATGGCAAGTTCTGACTTTTCATGAATTAATGACTACCCACTTCAAATCTAATTTGCGGTGTTTGGTCGCATCCTGATTCTAGAAACTAATTGAGTTGATCTATGTCTATTTAGCAGCTTTTAAGATATGCAACCACATAAACCTCGCAAATGATTTTCTTGTTACTAATAGTGAAAAGAGATTAATTGTATCTTCTTTATTTGACGTTGTTGCAAATTATGTACAGGGAGTCAGGTGTGGAATTCGTTAATCTCATCCACAAACCAAATGTGCCCTCAATTGTCTCCAGATGAGAAGCTTGCTTCTGAAGAAAGTCTCAAGTTGTGCTGCAAACCACTTGAGTGGCACAATATTATTCAACATCAAGCTGCTAAAAATGTAAGTTTCTTTTTAAAATTCTGGCCTTATTCGATTTCCATTTCATTTTATTGTGTTCTTTCTATAGCAGAAGCCAATAAGTGGCTTCAACACACACGATAACATGGGTTAACAAGTGGCTTCACACGCCCTCCGTCAATGCCAACCAACATTTTTGGAATGGGGACGGGATGGGTATGGTTCCAAAATATGTTTGCGACAGTTTTTTTTAACCGTGTGTGATGGCCAAACCTGCACTACTACAAGAGGTCGTATAAGCTTTGACCCTATCGCACGATATGTGGATACCCAAGATTGTTCTGATTCGAATCGAATATGTCAAAACATAGACTTCAAAAAGTATTTTCTTTCTATTACATAGTAGAGACTTCGTCATTTAACTCCATGTATTTGAAAATGCACATGTAATAGGGTTTTGTTATTATGATGTACTTTAATGATAAAAAATCATAACCAGAAATAAGCTTCTCACACTTTGACAATTTGGACACCGGAGGATCACCAAGAGGAAAACTATTGGTACTTTACATTTCATTTTATTGTGTTGGTTATATACTTCTATAGCAGTATCCAAGAAGTCTCTTCAACACAAAAGATAACAGGAGCTAAGAAGTGGCTTCGACACTAATCTGTATGTTCTTCCTTCCTATGCTTTCTTGTGAACTCACCTGTGTCTTGATTGAGTTGTAAGCCATACTTTTGCTTAAAAATTACTGTAGCCTTTGTTTTGGAGGATCCATTAGCTTCTCACTCTTTGACAACCCAGACATTCGAGGATCACTAAGAGGAAACCTATCTTTGAGATAGAAATGTCATTGCCAGTACATGATAGCATCTCTCAGTTCCTTCTCCCTTGGGTCATACTCCCAAAGCCACTCAACAAAGACCATGGCTTTTTTCATCCGATTCGTAACTTAAAACAGATGATGAACTCCAACCTTTACAGTTCAGTCTTCTGCCCTGTTTGCTGCAAATTAACAGGGCAATTCTCTCTTTTCTTAATTAATGAAAATGCAAGTATGTTTTTCCTCATTTTAAAAACTTTACAGTCAAAGGTAGAGAGAGGGAAGCTGTTAACAGTATTAATGTATATCTCCTGGCATATGAGCATGCCATTATCTTTCACAGCTGTTTCCATTTCGATGCTTGTTGCATGTTTTGTAAGTACTTAAGTTTATCTTTTTTGCTGGTTTGGATTCCTGTACAACCAATTCACTATTGATAATTTCCATTACATGCTTATTGGATTTTTGCTATAGCAGGATCCAAGAAATGGCATCAACATACAAGATAGTTGGGAGCCAAGAAGTCGTTTTAACACACAAGTTATGCTCTAGTCGGGTTGACTCAACTATATGCTTTTCCATCACATCTTGTGTCGAAATATTGTGGAAACAAACACATATGCAATATATTTGACTCTCTCTGGTCCCTAGAATGAATCCGAGCATTTGGAGATAGTCTGTTCATAACATCCATAGGCTTAGATTCCTAAGAAGTCCATCTTCTGTGCCAGCTTGAAGGGACATGAAAGTCCATTAAATATAGCACTCATGCACAAACAACGAACATGGAGAAGTTAACATCTGCTATGTTATCTGAATAGTTTCTCACTACTACTTGCTAGAGATGTTTATTAATCCACTCACCAGTACTATCAACTGGATTGTCGTAGGCTTTGTTGGAACATGGCTCATCGATGACTTAAAATGATGCTAGTCGTGGCAAATAAATAATTTTGAGTAGAACTCGACATAAGGATGAACAGAGAGTAACACCTAAGGTGATAGAAACAAATACTCGGATAATTTCAACTGACCAGTATGTGAAGCTGGTGTAAGTAGGGAAATCATTTAATGACATCAATGACATGATTTTTCTTCAGAGCCTCGTTTCCTTGATCATGAGCTATAAGATTATATGAAAATGACATCACATTGTTGTCAACCATTGCCTGGATGAAACATGAAGACAATAGAAGGTTGCTAGCAGATACATAGAACACTAGGTTTTAAGAAATAAACTGACACCATGTACCTGTGCAGCCAACCCAAAAACTGATGCTTTGGTGCAACCATGACATGTATGATTTGTGGACCATTACCTTGCCAGTGCTACAATCAATGGAATCATTTTCCCTTATATCTGATTTGGGCTTCACTTTTGGCTCAACGTTTACTTTGCTTTAATTTGGAGGGTGAGTATGTCTATTGTGCTTTCAACATTATGCTCTTCATACCACGTTGATGTGAAGTAAGTCTCGTGACATATTAAATAGTGATGTTGAGTAGGCCATATAAATTCTAAATAGTCACATAGGTTTGTTTTTCCTTATTCCAAATACTCGCTTCATTTTGTTCACAGTATTAGATCCCGCTGTAGGGAGAATTTCCAATCCAACATTGTGCCGATTTTCCCATGTGGTACAATGTTGCTCATGCCGAGGAAAGACTAAATTGAATTAGCAGAGATGCGTAGCGCTGCAGGTGATGAAGATCTTATCTGAGGTTACATACAATCCAAGCACATAACTATCAGTATAAGTGATTGCAACAATTCATGAACTGTTACTGAGCTCAACCATGTGGTATACACTCACCGCATCCATTAGGCGGTCGATGGGCTTCTTAGTCACCTTTGTTCTGTCTCCACCTCGCGCCTGAACCTCTCCATGACCAGCTGCTATGTCTGACTGAAGTGACGAGGCTGGTGTTATTGGTCTAGTAGGAGTGACTTGGTTAGAACCATTTGGACTTGGTGGTGGTGGTTGTGCTGCTGCGTTGCCATTCATCAAGAAGGCAGTTATGCTGTCAACGTCCATTGAGATCATGGGCACTAGAGCACAGGGTGATGCTGGTGCTACCACTGGATTTGCAACTGCTGAGGGGCTCAAGAACTTGAGCATACTGGAGGACCAAGACTGCAATGATCCTGGTGACGGCATTCCTAGCAAGTGGTTGACATTGCTCCGCTGATGAGTTGATGTTGTTCTAGCCATAGTTATTCGCTCGGACTGCAAAATGCTTGGATCTGCAGGTTGCTTTTGCTCTCTACTACAAGTGAGAAATGGTAAGCATAGTAAATAAATTGTGTAAGGGTTAGCAAAATTGCTAATGAAGTTGGTTACTTTACAATGTTATAAACAAAAAGGAAGTATTGTTTGAGCTATTAAGGATGACATGTTTCTTTGACGGTTTTAGCTATTCAATATACCTTAGCATTCTATTTTGATATCTTAAAACAAATACATAGAATTGCAGCAAAATGAAGATTTGATATTAATATCGCTTTTACCTACCCTTCATTACCACCACTGGTTAGGGATGCATTGCCAGTAAAATTGATGATTTTAGTCTGTTCTTCACAATTCTGCAACTAATTTCCTGTATTCATCTTTGCTTGGCAAGTTTTATTCCTCTCAAGAAGAGCCAAGAATTATGTATTTTTCATTCTTGGGGAGGTCCATCTTTAAATCGTCGTGCACATCACTTTTCTGCAACAACTTTAAATTCAGTATCTTTCGGATTGATTTCTTGAAATCTGCTTTGCGTTTGTATTGATTATCTTTTGCTTCAGATAGTGATGAGGGTTGTTCCTGTATGGGGATGGAACCAAGGGTTTAAGTGATAGAGATGCACAAAATCATCAATGAATTAAGATTTATCTCTAGGAAAGGGACAAGTGACCTATTTTAGTGTTCGAAGAATGACTCTACGATCTAGTTCCAAAAACTGAGGAAAATAAGCATCTTTTCAAGACTTGATCTGCACTAAAATATTGCAGCAATACAATTATGCCGAGTTGTACAAATTTAACAAAACAACCATCAACAACTCATCAACTTGATTTCGTCATTCAGTTAGTAAGGCTTCTGCATTGAAATTCAAGTTCAAGTAAACGCAATATCCCATTAAATATGCAAGAACCTTAATTACTAAATTGGGTTTACTAAAGCAACTGTGTGTAACTACCACATATTAGGAATATACCTATAGACATAAGAACAGATAATACACATATACTCCCTCGTGACAAAATATATGACCTTTTTGTAGGCTAAACTAGCCTACAAAAATGACTTATATTTTGATGCAGAGGGAGTATAAAATGAAAGATTCCCTCACTCCTTGAGATCAGATTCTCCAGCACTCCCTATCGTAGTTGAAATATGAGACACTGTAACTTGAGAAATACAAACAAAATCAAAGGAAAACAATGATTGAAGTTTTATGGCATTCACATTTTTTTTGTTAAATAAAGCACCTTAAGTACCTGGAATCTGAGAGTTCTGACAAAGCAAAGTGCTATGCTGGGCACCGGGAATCTATTGTACAGGTGGAGTCATGGGCTCAAGTTCACATGCCTTGAATGGCGGATATAATAGACCTGTTTGCCTAGCACCCTGCTGATTATTCCGTCTTGTAAGCTAACCAGGCTGCATGTTGGAGACATGAGCTTGTTGTGTGTTCCAAGCATTTGGTACCTTTGCATGCCCATCTCTTGTTGGTTGGCTCTCAATATTTGATTCAACCGGCTCTAATACCAAACGTGGTGTCCTCTAGTCATGCATTATGTTTGCTATAGCCAAGGGTTGATGCGGAGATGGATTATCGACCAGAAGGAGCTTGGAGAAGAAAATGGGACAAAAAGATAGATATTTCCCTTCAAGCGGGCCCAACAATGTGCACATGACTAACGAACAAGGAAACACCATGGCGGTGGCCCAAGCACAGGCTACACAAACCAAGTTTTGACAAAGAAAGAACCTGCACATCCCTGAAACGCTACATAAGGGCTTTGTCTAACTCACATGTTACATCAACTTAGACAACACAGAAGTGAGAAGCAGCCAAAGATCTACTATCGAGTGGACGCCTCAATCCTGGCTGCCCCTCGACCGAATGCCCCTACCACTCACGCTTGTGGGTCATAGCCGACCGTTCACCCAATTCATCCTCCGCAATCTTTACTGGGTATGATCTTCCTTCTTACCGTCTACATTTTTTAGAGCCATAATTCTACAACTGTTTCAAGAACGGGATAGGATCCAGATTCTCGCTTACGGATGAGTGCTCTATAGCCAATGACGCGCCGACTCTCTTCTCCTTTTTCTGTGACTCTTGTGGCTTGGCGGCAGCTGTCGAAAATGCCCTGGTCAGAGATATCTCAGGTGGGATTTTGTCATGCAATTCTTGTGAGTTTGGGACCTTGTCTCGGACGTGATACTTGTACATGACCATTGCCTTGGATATCGTCATAGTTATTTGCTTTTCTATCAATTACCCAACAGTAATTTGTTTACCCATCGTATGCTATTTTTAAGAGATATAAGCCTCTAGTGAAAACTATGTCCCCGGGTCTACTTTTATCATATATTAAAACCAAAAAAACCTTGATGCACTTTTTCTTTATTCATTTTATTTTGTATTTTTGTCCGATCTATCTATCTATCACCATACTATTTAATCTTGCTCGTAACCGTCAAGGGATTGAAAACCCCTTGTTCGCGTTGGGGTGCAAGAATTTGTTGTTTGTGTGTAGGTACTGCTAACGAGATGTTGCGTGGTTCTCCTACTAGATTGATAACCTTGGTTCTTAACTGAGGAAAATACCTATCTCTACTTTACTGTATCGTCCTCTCCTCTTTTGGAAATCCCAACGCAATTCACAAGTAGCAATGGTGACGAATCCCCCTCTCCGAAGCACAAAACGAACTCCAAATCTGCCCAACTGATGAAGAACAGGAGGTGGTGGCGGCTTTGTCCAATTCCGAGAACTTTTATTTCTGCGCAAAATACAACACCATGGTAGTTCTACTGAAAACAACGTCAGTCCAGGTTAGATTTATTTAAATCATGCAAATTAGAGTCCAAAATAAGAGCAAAAGTGTTTGAAAATGTAGATACGACGGAGACGTATCAATGACGTCGACATGTCGACAAGCAACTGGCTGGGCTGCATCTTGCGTGCCGCTGGCCGTGCTGCATCTCGCAGGCCAGCAGTGCACCAGCCAAGTTAGCACTCGAGCAAGTCACCATGAGCAGGAGAGCAGGACCAAAGCAGTGGTTGTCATCATCTTCTCGTCCTTGAGCTCGTCATAAAAACCATGGCATAATTGTATAAGTATCCAAGGCAATGATCCGACGGAGACCAGTGAGCTCCGGTACAAAAATAAGGAAAAATAAGTCCAACAAGAAAGTAATAGAAACAACAATAATAATTATAGTCACCGATGTATTTTAGGTGTAAAGCATGCATGGAATCAGGCGTCGTTGTGCTATGTGTCGTGTAGCGCATCGTGTGGAATAAGAAGCATGGTGTGTTGGCATTTGCCATAAATACTAGTACAAAACAAAGAATCATGTCAAACATGAAATAAAACCTAGCAGTTTTTGATGAGCATGCACAATTGAATGGATTTCATTAGGGCCATCAACAACAGAATTTAGAATAATATGAAATTGTGTAAAAATTGTTAGACGCATGCCATTAGGTTCATAATAAAATAACACAAAATGCTATACCGATAATGATGAGGCGGGTGGAGGAAAAATGCACAACGTGGGACATGAGTTTGTGGGATCGAGCTCACACACACCCTTTGCTACAGTAAAATCCAATAGTAATAAAAATTTCAAAAATATATTTTTCTTTGGAAGGCATGAATTTTACGGGCCGCGTGGTTTTAAAGGGCCTGCTAGAGATGCTCTTATTTCAGCCCGAATTTACCAAGGAAATGCCGTCCCCCACCGCCGAACCTGCCTCCCCTCGAGAAAACGATTGGGCCCGGCCTCTGCTGTCTCCTCGCTCGATCCCCACCCGGCGCCGAACGAATCGAGCGGCGAGCTAGGGTTCCTCGTCGCGCCGCACGTCCTCTTCTCCTCCCTTCCGACGAGCGACGGCCAACCCTGCAGCAGCAGGCGAGCGTGGCCCGACGCGCCCAACCCGGCGGGCCTTGCCGTCCTCCGCCCGGCCTCCTCCGATTCCTGCCGATCTCCGGCCTGCAACTCTCCGCCCGGCCTCCTCCAACCCCGGTGGTGACCCTCATCGCCACCACCTGCCAGCCGTCCGTCTCCTTTGATTGCTAGCTGGGGTGAGCCTCTCTTCATCCCTCTGTTGCTCGTTTTTTCCTTTCTCTTGTACATGGATCAATGGATGTTGGTTAGATGGATGTATGTTGATTTTTAGTCGATGATTTGCTTGATGAATGGATTAATGGTGCTAGTTTTTCCTAGATGGATGTTTGTTCCTTTCTCTTGTACATGGATCAATGGATGTTGGTTAGATGGATGTATGTTGATTTTTAGTCGATGATTTGCTTAATGAATGTATTAATGGTGCTAGTTTTTCCTAGACGGATGGATGAACGAGTGCAAGTATGTAAATAAAAAATTCTATCGTGAATGTATGATGCTACTGTGAAGGTATTAGTGGATGCATGGTGCAAGTATGTAAAAATAAAATTGCTACTGTGAACGGATGAATTGTGCAACGAAGTGTTGGCAATTCAACACCCAGCTTTAGTTCAGGGACATAACAGCCATTTCAGCACACAACTCATCTTACAATCACTAACTACAATCTCCGATAAGAACTCGATGACTGATTGTACATGAATCTGTGGGAAGTTTCCCAAAAGCTGATTCTGGAGAATCAAAAGCTAAAAAGAACTGAGCCTTAGGGGTCATGTGGTAAGCGGCATGCAGGGTTGCAACTACAATAGCAACCCTGGGGGAGAAGGTACATCGGACAGCGCGCTGCATACCTGATGGGGGTGGGGGTATTTTGTTGTTGTAGATAGCGAAGTCTCCTTATGACAGTAAGTAGTTCCAAAAATTAATGGTTACTTAGTTCAAGAATATATGTTGCTAACCTTGTTTGTATCTAGAAATTAATAAAATGGTGATTGTCTAATTGATTAATCACTGGTTGATAAAATGGCGATTGTCTAATTGATTCATCACTGGTTGATAATCTCTGTGGATAAATATAATGGTTGCACATCTAGATACTAGTATATGGAAAGTCCTGACTTTCATGAATTAATGACTCCCCACTTCAAATCTAATTTGGGCTGTTTGGTCGCATCCTGATTTTAGAAACTAATTGAGTTGACCTTGTCTATTTAAGTGCTTTTAAGATATGCAACCATGTAAATATGACAAATGATTTTCTTGTTATTAATATTGAAAACAGATTACTTGTATCTTCTTTATTTGACGCTGTTGCAAATTATGTACAGGGAGTCAGGTGTGGATTTCGTTAATCTCGTCCACAGACCAGATGTGCCCTCAACTGTCTCCAGATGAGAAGCTTGCTTCTGAAGAAAGTCTCAAGTTGTACTGCAAACCAGTTCAGTGGTACAATATTATTCAACATCGAGCTGCTAAAAATGTAAGTTTATTTTTAATATTCTGGCCTCATTCGACATGGATTGCATGTGCTTCACTCACACCCTTCACCATGTAAGTGATTTCACGTATGATGTCTCGCTGACTTTTGCAGCCCACTTTCCTGCAAAGATGCCTTGATTACATGATAGAAGCAAGACGAAACAAGAGGTATAGTACAAGCTTTGACTATAATCCATTGCAGGACATGTGTAAATATTGTTCTGATTCAGATCCAAATGTCAAAAGATTAACTGTTCCATTTTAGAAAGTATTTTCATTTCCCGGCATAGCAGAGATTCACTATTACTCCCTCCATTTCAAAATGTGTAGCGAATTTTGTTATTATTATGTACTACATTTTTATCAGAAAAATCATAACCACAAAAAAAGCTAGTACTATGGAATATGAATCTAATGACATCAATTTTATTCGACAAAAATATATACGAATTGAGTAGTTATTGTTCAAGGCCTGCCCTAATGGAACCTAATAGTCAATGTAGGTTACGGCGCGCCATAAATATTAAATAAAACTGTAAATGCGCATGATCAAACCGTAGAAGCGATCTGATCGAACTGAGTCTGCCCAATAATTTGAAGAATGTAATGCACCTCATCATTAATGTTAGTGCTTGTCTAGTCATTTCATAACCAATTTGATTGATTATTGCCCTTCATAATGACATGCCTAGGTTGGCTATATAACATTTCAGACAAACATTGTCATAAAATGTATAGTGAACAACCACAATTAAGTTAGTGAAAAGTGTCATATATAGAGATCCAAGGTTTTGAGAATGTTACACTCCACCAGATTTGTGTGTTACCCATTTTTGGTGCATTGATGTACACATGGAAGCAATCACATATCTATTGCAAAATTGTGACCATATTAATATTCTAGCAAATTAACCATGTAACTGGTATTTGTTGTTCCATTCAATCAAGCATCATATATTTATAAATTATGGCATGCGATGCAAGCTGTAAGTCGAAATGTACACATGTTATAAAATCTTGTACACAAAGTTGAGTAATTTTTTTTCTCGGTGCGGCAATGTAGGCAACAACACATTAGATAAGGAATAATCACTATATTTGATATTGTATGGCAACTAGTTTTAGTTAGCAACATTGGACATCGAGCTAGATGGTTTCTGCCCCTACATACACCAAAATGGTATTTTGGCTAAACAAGGACCAAGAAATGGTAGCTTGGATGCTGCCCTACATACACCAAAATGATAGCTGGGCTAAACAAGGCCCAAGAAATTAAGTTCTTTCATATGTATATCTGTGATACTACAAGGACTAACCACTATCGATATTTAATCTTATGTGTTACATCATGCAAATGCTGACCAGTGTTTGTGCTTATGGATGTAGGATTCAACTAACTGTATCACTTTCTCGAGGTACAAATACTACATGTCGAGACCAGAATATCTTCCCTCTTTATGTTCTGTTAGCTACGCCTACTAGTAACATTTCACTTGATGGGGTAAGTCTACCTTTTTTGTAGTTTCAATTGATATTTTGTACCAAATTATCTCTTATTATTGAAATTTTTTGTTATGCACAGCACCCTCCCATATATCGATTCAGTCGGGCCTATTTCCTTACTTCTTTTGGTGAATTTGGTAGTAAAGATCACACCAAAGCTACATTCATAATTCCAGACATCGAGAATTTAGCATCCTCAAGAGCTTCCAACCTTAACATTATCCTCATCAGCCGTGGTATGATGTGCATCATATGTGATTCTGTGTGTTCTACATTTCTTCACAGCCATCACATTTTGATTCCCTTTAGTTTCAGCAGGACAAGTTGGAGAAGATATTGGTGAAAACAACTGCACTGGGGGGCATTTGGAACGATCTGCTCTCCAAAGTAAGCTTCTGGTTTCATTTTTTGAAAGATGCTAAGTAGTTTCTAGAACAAGCGCAAGGTGCAGTTTTCTGTAGGACTTAGAAACTAGTACCTAATACATTTAGGTACACAACACATGTGTCAACTGGAATGAGCTACTCGCTAGCTGGCAACTTATATTGCATATTCATGTGGTTGAAGATACAACTGTTCTCCCAAACTCCCAATTCTTGAATGAAATCAAGACCAATGGCCAAACTACGACTATCTCACAGTATATTTGAATCTAGTTGACGTCTGTATTTTGGGCCAAACCATGAACCCTGGCAGCAACCTATGTCCAGGTGGTAAACAGCTGACAACAGTATGCCAAACCTTCTGTTGCGTAAAGATTAGTGTTACCGTTTTCTGTTTTCAAAGAATCATTAGTATCACAGTTATACTCGTAAACCAACACTAATAATTAACAAAGATTCCTTTAATACATGGATATCTAGTGAACATAGTGGTGCTGAGCAAAGTATTGGCTATGTGTATGGCTGCCTTTAGGTAGGAGATCCAATGAAACAAATATCTTTAAACATTGTTTGGTTAGATTTTTACAGGGGGGGTGATACTAAGCTCTCTGCATTACTAGTTTAGATTATTTTATTCTGCTCAGGGATGATCCTTATTATCACACGTACCACTTCTAGCAATAACACACTTTTCTTCTAAAAAAAGTGTCAAGACCAACATTTTTAATCTCAGAACGCAGTTATGATTTGGAGGATTGTTGAGTGAACTATTTACTAATTCATTTTGACAGACCTTGAAGGGAAATGTTTCTGGGGCAATATATCAATTAATTTACTTCGTTTGTCATTGGAGAATCATGCCACGACTTTAAATTTGGGACATACCGTGAAGTTAACTTCTATGGTTGAAATGAGACCAAGCTTCTTAGAGGTACTTTAATTGAACTTCTCCATAGTATTAAGCTTGAATGTTCTTAATTTATGTACCATAACTTTTCTATAGTAGTTAACCATATGATGGATTGTTAGCATAGTCTTGAGTAGTCTCAAGTCTGATTAGTGTCTAAGTTGTAGTTAAGTTAGTGACCATGTATTAGGAATACGTAGTCACGTGTAGTAGTAAAACAAGAGTTTGAGTAGTACTAGGTTTAGGTTACTCCATGTCACGTTAGGAAATCACTAGTCGGCTAGGATGTATACCTGGTAGTTCAAGTAGGAGTCATAGTCGTGTAGTACTAGACTAGCTGTACTAGGTTAGTTAGCTTCGGCAGTTTTGAGTCCGTGTAAATGTAGGCGGCCACTACTTTCCCCATGGATATATATGCACGGCCAGAGCCACACCGTGTGATTTTTATTGAAGGGGTGAAAAGAGAAAATAAATTAAGAGAAAAAGAAGGGCACGATACTCTTGGCTAAAAGTTTTCGTGTGTGTATTTTGATGTGATCGATCCTGTGGGCAGATTTCCAACATGGATATGAAGCACAATCCTTTGCAGCACCTGAAGTTTCAGACTAAATAAATTAGCTTAGCCACCTGTATTTGGATGATTTACGTGTCATGTACTTTGAGTTTTCTAGAATATTTTAGTGCTTGTCCTTTATTAGAAATCAGCTTCCAAAAGTTCTGGCAGTGAATTGCCACATCAGAAGTAGTGCACTTTGCATCTTTGGTAAGAGAACATGTTACAGGATTAATATTATCTGTAAAGGATGGAATCTGCAGTGTATGTAAGCTTAAGTGATTCTGCGAATCTGCTTTTCTTCAGTTGTTCCTATGATTTCACAATCATCTTTTTACAAACTGAAAAATGAATAGAGAGATTACTGGGGTGTACTGAAAATTAGTTGCTTCAGCTGTATGTTGACCTTACTTATACTTCCTTTTGTTATGCATGTAGAAAAAATTTCTTGAGCAAGACAATTGCTTGACATTTTGCTCTCACAAGGTTGATGCTACGGTAAGGATATCCTTGTACTTTTTTTGAGCGATCTCCTACCTTTGTTTATTGATCTACTCTCATTTCCATATTTAAGGGACTAATAAGTGTTGTTATCTAGTGTGGTAAGGATATCAGTTGCTCCAGCAGCTTGTCTAAGTATGTTTATTTTGTTTCAGGGTTCATATAAACTCCACGTTGGCATATCTGCTCAAGAGGCTGGTGCAAGAGACATCCGTGAAAATCCATATAGTAGTTACTCATACAGTAATGTCTCAACTCCGTCATTACCTCGTATAATAAGGTAACACTAGTACATATTTAGCTAAACATAATAATCGCATGCCTTCCTTAGGTAGTTTTATCGAATGTAAACTTGACCCATCGCCACTAGCACTTGGTGCATTTTCTTTCTTTGAAGAAATGAGCGACCCTGCAAAGCCTGTGCCTGGAATGCTGGTGGGTGAGCGTGCAGACTTGCGCTCTAGGCAACTGAGTACCGCTTGGCTCTCTTCCTTAAGTAGTTTAGTTTGAAGGTATTCATTGCATAGAAAAGCTCTGGCTCCACAATGCTGCATCCTGCTGTCTCTGCAGCTGTTTGACTGCAAGCGATACTGTGAGCACTGTCGCATGCTGTCGCTGCAAGCACGGTCGCCACTGCACGCAAGCAAGACCACTGGTCTGCTGCCGCTGCTGAAAGCTCACCACTCCGCCGTTGTAAGAATATGCCGTTGCTCCTGCAAGTCTGTTGGCAATGGACGCGAGGTCTGCCATCGGCGCTGCAAAACTAGAGACATATGCTCCATCATAGCGCACACTGCTGCAATCCGAGCTCTGCTGCTGCAAGCGGCAGACGAACTGGTATGGATGATGGCATTTCTACTGCTAACAGTTTGGTGTTGCGAGTCGGGTGCTACAAAACTGAAACCTGAGGCTCCAACACGGCGGACACTGCTGCTGCAAGCGGCAGACAAACCGCTACTAACGCTGGCAGTGCGGCTGCTGACTGCGTGGTGTTGTGAGTTGGGGTGCTACAAAGGGGAAGTGCTCGGTGCTGCATGTGGGGCAACCCACCTGTGCCCCATGTGTCGTCATCACGCTGCCAGAGGGGGCACAGACTGCCGCCATGCTGCAAGGGAGTGCTGTGAGTCGGTGCGGCTGCTGCGGAGTGCAGAGCTCGGGTAGTGTCGTAACAACGAGCCACGACTGGTGACACTAGAATGCGGCATTGCAGCATGGGATTTCCTGCAGATATTGCGCTGCTGCAGGCAGTTCACTTCTCCGGCAGTGACCACATCTTCTAATTCACAGTAGAGCAAGGCCAAGGCAAGGGGAGACAAGGTACATTGGAGAGACAGACGCTGCGAAAGGGCGAGGGAAGGGGGACGACTGAGTCATCAAAAAATCTGATGGCTCCCGACCTGGCTGGTCCCTTCCCCAGGATCAGCTCGATGATGCCTAGCACGGGCCTTCCTTGTTAAGTGTTAGTTTAGAATACGTGGAATCAATCTTTTCACTTTGGCTGCTAATAAAAAAATTGGTTTGTCGTGTTGATATGATATTATTTGATTTTCCATGAAAAGCAGTTACTAGATCATTAGTATTTTTAGTGTTCTTTCCTAAAATATAATTGAAGAAAGAAATGGCCATTGGTCAAAGTACATAACAGAGACATCTGTAATTTCACATGTGTAAAGCATATCTCTACGAAGGCAAAATGTAACAACTCCCTCTGATCCATATTAATTGTAGCGACAATTGATATAGATCGGAGGGAGTAATAATGTTGTAAACACAAGACATTTCCATCCAACTAGTAATCACACATGTGCAACACACATATCCATTACTACATATTAAGTTGAGCATACTTCATGGACAACAGAAAGTTCGTCTTTATCATAGTTGAATTTATCAAACGATATTCTTAGACGAAGAAATATCCAGAAATATCCTGGTATAAAATTTCCAAAAGCACTCTAACTGAACATTAGATTATTAGCATTGCTTCCATGAACCATAAATGGCCATCTAAATATATGTGGCAAATGCGCATAATATATAGATAGGTTGGAAATAACATCATCCTTGCGACCGTATTATGAAATGCAAGCTGCGCACAAAGAAAAGATCAGTCCGATTTGATACATAAGTTACAGTACCGGAGACACTTGGTTTTTCAAAATCACAGAATTAAATAGTGAAGCAAAATAAAGTTGTAAACTCACTTTTTTCTCTTCTGAAAAATATTTCTGTAGAACACTAAAATAATAATAGAATTCATACAATCAAAAACACAAGTTTGTAGTTGTATCACACTTGAATCATATTACAGAGAGGGAGCTCAGACTTGTATAGGAGGTCATTACCATATGTGGAGTGCTATTATCTCTGTTCCTGGGATGGATGGCAAGACTGTTTAAGGGCGTAGCTATGCCATCTCAGTACAGAATGAATTTTAAAACACTGTTTAAGGGCGTAGCTATGCCATTTCAGTACAGAATGGATTTTAAAACTGTTTTATAAGATACAATGGTGATTTACCCTGCAAGCATGCTCGTATTTATCTTCAGTAACATACTCCCTCCGTCCGAAAATACTTGTCATCAAAATGGACAAAAAGGGATGTATCTAGAACTAAAATACATCTAGATACATCCCCTTTTATTCATTTTGATGATGAGTATTTCCGGACGGAGGGAGTACATCTTCTGGGTGAACCAAGCTGGAGGATACACTTTCTCTCATTCCTGGAAGAAACCAGTATACACTGCTCATGACATTAGATAAGAGGTGGTGGAGCTGTGAATGAACTGAAGGATGAAACATAACTTAGAAAGTACTTTATGCAATAAACTAACTTTGACCCATTCTTATCTATTGTCGTGACAGTAGAGGGGGAGGCCATGGAATTGGATATGTCACTGAGCTGTTTTAACCTATGAATGATGCTACTAAGTTAGAATTAGATCCATGACAACCATTAATAACCCGACTTACTTTTTTGCCATATAAAAATCACAATGATCGACACTCGCACGATGGTCGAAAGCAAACATGAGCCTGGTTGCACAAATTAACAAGTGACATTGTCTACTCATATGTGGAGTGCTATTATAAATCTAATTCCAACACTGCAATCAGCAGAATTAAAAGGTACTTTTCGAGGATCATGGTAATCTGAATCTCTAGAAATTCTGCAACATGGACCATTTTTTTAACAAAAGAAGCGCCTCCTGATTGTGGATGGATACACAGGTACTCTATCCTGACTCCATGAGCTTACTCTTATAAACAATAATTAAGCAAACAACACGAGCCCGAGAAACAGCTCCTGTGGATACACAATAATTTCATAGCACCATAGCTTCCTTAAATAAAGACAGTATACAATTCTAAGTACGGTAGAATATTTGGATGTGTCAACACTCATTACTCTTAGTACGAAGAACTTTGTGGGGCACACGATGGTACAAACCCACAAAAGAAAATTGGGACATATATATGTTGGATTATTTCTCCTGTCTATATGCAAACTAACAAATTGGAGAGAGAGAGAGAGAGAGTAGGATGGAGGGAAAAACCTTGTTGAATTTCTACATTGCACTTCTTTCTAGTAACAAAATTATGGATGATAACTCAATCGGAAACAGAAATACGAATTAGAAAAATGTAGCTGTTGACCTTTCTCTATCCAAAACTGGGAATTTTGAACGGCTACAGCAGACAGTGGTGCGTAAGGACTACACATATTAATTTTCACCTGCAACTAGACATATGTTGGATTATTTCCCCTGTCCACATGCAATGATGCAAACTAACAAATGCAACGGAAGCATACTCAAGCATCTACATGTTGTAATCTGTGGGCGATGGACCTGAAAACAATATATCAGCTGATCTATATGAATTTGAGATTACATTATAATGAAATGCAATAAGTTTCAGATTACATACATGAAGATATGACCATAGAGCGTCAAGCTGCATAGGCAGGCGATAAAAACAGAAAATTTAGCAACACGTATAGTAGCTGACACACAAAACATGCTCAGATCGGGATGTTTTGGATTAAACTCTCCTCACTGTGTACAATTTAACAAACAAAATCGGGACACCTCTCTCATCGAAGTTCTACTATACTGAGAAATACATAATTGAACTATTGCAATGTAAAGGTAATGGGGAAGAAAAAAAATTCTATTTTTTCCTGGATTTTACTAACACGTGATGCCTAACAGCGAGTGAAACATGCATATGTTCAGTGGCAGACGACAAGAAAAAATCAAGGTGGGGCGAACTCTTAAGTATATTTTTTTGATGAAAAACCATAATAGACAAATAGTCAAACAATGCACATTAATATTTTCATGTCATCCTCAACTGAATAACCCATACAATAAAAATGTAGACATATTTAAATAGAGAAAATATGTAAAACATACCAATAATGACCAAGAAGCATCGTTGTCTTTGGCTGGCTCAAGAAGCAGGATACCAACATATCTACGTACTGCCTTCTGGAGCATTTAATCCAGTGACACCTCCCTTAGCAATGTAGTAGAAATATCTGTATGCTACATGAACTCATATTGAAAGAAGTTTCTAATTTTTTTTGGGTGATATAAAATTCAGGAGTATTTGGTTGGTCATGTTGCTGACCTAGAAATACAAATACATTTGGAAATGGAAGAGTATTGGAGAGATGCCGTACTAGGTAGAACCTTTCTACGATGGTCCGAAATATATATCAGTTTTACTCATTTGTCATCCAATGGTTAACATTAACTTTAGCTCCCCAAGAGCTAATCACAATTGGCAATCACTTGATAGCAGGAATATATTGAATATTATATTAAGAGAGATGTCAAAAATGTGTCCTCGGTAACATATCAAATATGTATGCATGTTTATTTGATGAATTTAACCTGACCATGAAAGTGTATGCTTCACAATTTAATTACTTGATGAATTTAGTATGTTTGTACTGCTTTAAAAAATTCCACGGATATTCAACTCTGTGCTCATAACCAGCAAACCAATAAAAGGAAGCATATGTGAGGTATGTCTAGGTATGAATGACATGTTTTGCATTACACAAAAATACATAATAATATTTGGAAGTAATGAACATTAAATCTCTCTACCACGAATAAATGTTATGCTCTTATGCATGTTTTATGTAGTCCACCAGCAGTTCCCATGTTTAACCAACGACTAGGATGTATTTCTCGGTTTAGGAGGTTATAAGTGCGAGCATGTTAAAAAATTTATTTCTTCATTTTTCACAATACTAGTTCTCTCATTGTGTTCCTTGGGGATCGAGTCCATGTAGTGTAGTAAATGTTCTTGTGCTGATGATGTTTCTAGTTTGTTCTTCCATTTGTCCATGACGTAATGATGGCAGGATAAAAACTATACGGGTTTTATTAATAGGATTACTATGCAATTAAAGCTAAGTTTAGAAGGTTCCAACTAAATTGTGAGTTATTGGATGGAAGCTGTACCTTTTTAAATTGTCATGGTTGTGGATGTGTAAAAGGGCAGGTAAAAATATCTCAACATGAAATAAATTATGTTAATGCTTAGTGTTTGGAATTGGGGTTAGCGAGGCAGGTTAATCTGGGTTGTGAGCCAAGCCTTTTGTGGTCAGGATAGTCAGCCTAGAACTAAGCCTGGCCGATCTAGTGTTTCGCTAGGGTTTATCATGACACCTTGCTCTAAGTTTCAGCTTTACAAACACATTTTTATTTTTGTATCACGACAAAATGAGAAAATATTTATTTATATTTCTGCAGATTAAGAGCTGGCAATGTGCATTTCAACTACAAGTATTACAACAATACTATGGAAAATACTGAAGGTTCTTTCTTACACAACATTTGGGCTAGCATATTTTTTCATTTTCATCGACATTTGTTAGCATCATATACTGGCATGTTCCTAGGTGCTCTACATTTTCTACTAGTGTAACTAACTAGATATGTTTGATTGTTAATAATAATAATATCAATATGTATGCAACTAAGGTAGTAAATTAAATTTTGCTAAGATTCTGTGGTAAACATGTTATTGGTTGAAAGCTTCTGATGTTTTATGGTGGTAAGTAATCTTATCAATTACTTTGTCCAATTACTTATGGTGCCCTAGCAAGGTAAAAAATGTTGGGAAAATATTCATTGTAGGAATATTAGGGTATCAATACAAAAGGAAGTAACATAGTCGAGAATTTATTCTGTTAATGGTTTTGAATATGATCCTAGAACTAAAGACGGGGATGATATTAATGTTTTTTTATGTGCCATCAAGTTTTGAATGTTTATCATCACAATGATCTTGTGTTAAATGCTTTTTGGTTACCTATGTGCAGTTTTGCATCACTGCATAACATTTGTTGCTGAAGGTAAATATTTTGGTTCAGTTCGTGATTCTTATATTGACCCCTTCTTACCAGTCACTGAAGATTTTGCTTGCCCCTTCTGCTTCGTAAAGTGTGGAAGCTACAAGGTAAAATTTGAAGATAACTTGCATCTTGTTTATTTATTTAAATGTTGCTTATTGCTGCTAAGGCCAGGGAGCCATGTCACGTGCTACATTTTGGGTAAACCAGTTTTTTTTGTTATTTCGCACTGAACATTTGTTTTCATTCAAATGTTGCTTATTGCTGTCTTGTTCTTGGTGAGGAAATTTACTTTATATTATTACTCTATCCACCCTTATTTATTTTTATGGGAATAGTTTTTATGCACACTTTCTCAAACCACATATCTGACGTTGTGATTCTCGTTATATATATTAGGGCCTGGGGTGTCACCTGAACTCATCACATGACCTGTTCCACTTTGAGTTTTGGGTTCGTAAACTTCTAGAATTTTCATTCTAAAGTTATTTTTCAACATTGCCATAGTTTGATTGTTAGTTTGTTCTTTTCATTCACGCAGATATCTGAAGAACGCCAGGCTGTTGATATTAGTCTGAAGGCTGATGCATGGAGAATGGAGGTAAATTAGTGATAGAACTTACAAAATTTTCTAATAATAAATGATAGATTTAGTAGCTGTTCTAATTTACCCCAGAGTTGTTTGAAGAATGTGCAGGATACTTGAAGAATCCACATTGTGTATTGTTTTACATGCTTACAATAGTAAATATATGAATACTGCATATTGATTTAAATTGAAACATTTGTTATTAGCGTCTGGAACTAATAATCCCATTTATTTCTCAGCCTGGGCCTGAGGGAGTTGATCCAATACATCAAACATTTTCCTACTGGTATGCTATTTCTAAAGCAATTTGTCAGTTCAGATTATTTATTTCTATTTGATTTTCTTAACTATATTTCATCATCAGCTCAAGGTTTAAGACTAGAAGGTCGGTAACCACATCTGCGAAAATAAACCTTGACGATGGTACATTCTCATCTTATGAAACTTTAGTTTCCACTTTTTCCTTTCTGGTAGCAGACTTACGGTTTCTCACTGTAGCATAACTACATCAAATTGGTAACACCATATTACATTGAAAAATGGTAACACCGAAAGGTGGTGATGTTTCTATCCTTGTCTCCTGTCTGCTATATCATTATATAATAATAGTTCAAATTTTGTTCCTGGTGAAATCGGTTAGAGTTATATATATTTAGTTGTATAGCCCTTTGTAATTTCTCTATTCTATAAAAGGGTTTTCTCTATTGGCCTATGCCCACCTGAAAATACAAATTGAATATTTCTTATAACATGGTATATTAGAGTTTATGTGTTCTTTCGCACCTGCATCTCGTTGTGACATGGTATATTAGAGCCATGTGTCCCTTTGTATTTCCCCCATTCTATAAAGGGTTTTCTGCATATATACTGGTTCTATGCCCGCTTGGAAATGCAAGTTATATATTTCCAAACATGATATTAATGCCCAGGTATTTTCCGCACGTGCAACTCATGCTAAGATTTCTTCTCTCGCAGCCGCTGATTTCTTCTCTATTTGGCCGCAGCCACTGATTTCTTCTCTCGCCGTCGCCTTCTCTTTCTCATGGCTGCTGCTGCTGCTGCTAGCCCTGCTAACTTCCACCATTACTTCCGCCACATCACCTTCCGACATCACCCATCTCCTTCAGGAATCAGCTCCATCTTCACACTCCGGCTGCTGGCCCTTCCGGCCTTCTCTCTGCCCGCCGTTTCCGCCTTGCTCCCAGGAGGCCGCCGCCACCCGATCGAGGAGGTCGCCGCCCCATGCCGGCTTGCTCTGCCTGTCCTGCGACTATCGGTTTGCTCCGTCTCACCGCTGGAGCCCGCTCGTGCATGTCTCCCAGGCGGCCCGTGAACCACGGAGTTTTATATAATATGGCCTATGGCACCAGAAATACAAGTTGCATACTTCCTAATTAACTAAATCAACCAGAAAATCTGTTCCTTACTAATTCAGTTAATTTGGGTCTCCAATGTTACTTTCAGAATTAAGAACGAGCTAGTTCTTGTTTTTTTGCTCACACCTGCTAATTTTTATGCCTGAAATTTGGTCCTAGATTAATTCCGTTATCTGCTGTTTTTTTGTCTCTGAAATTGCAGATAAATCTGTGGAACGTGCTTCTGTTGATCCTTCTCACTCATCACCAACAGTATGAGGGAAGACAAGAAGTTATCTGTAGAGCGAGCTGATCAGACAAAGTAGCCACCCTTCTGTTTACATTGCTGATACACCATCAGGGTTACTCGCCTACTGCTTTAGCCATATAAACTTGACAAGACGAGGATGATTTTAATCCGATTTACAATAGAAACTGTTAAACCAAATGTTTTTATGTGTATAGTGTCCGGCAGCCAGCAACTCCTGCAGAAACGTCAGTCCCTGCACTCTCACAGGGCCACAGGTCGGTGTGAAATAAATTGTGCTAATACTATTTATCTATCTTTTGTTTCTGTGCTGTTATTAGTTCCATATATAACTCCTGTACAGCCTTATGGTTTGTATTTCGAAAATGCCAAACAGAGACCGCGATCCATGGAGGCCTTAATTTGAAAACTTCAAAATTATAATTTTTTTAGTTTCAAATTTTTCTGAAACAAATACGCACATAACTAGATACATAATGTATGTGTGCAAATTTTCAGGACGAAATATGTTAAAATGGGAGCTACAAAAAAAAGACATATCTGTTGCTTTTTAGCATATGTACTGATCGTCCTCAAAGTCCATGATTTTTTTTGTGCAGCTCGCAATTCAAGGGATTTCATTCTGAAATTTTTTACTCACACACATTACATCCTTGCACATCTGTGCTTTTTTGGAATTTTTTTAAACTTAAAATATGTAATTTTGAATTTTTCAAAATAAAGGCTTCCGTGGAGTTCGATCTCCAAAATGCCCGACTCTTTGTATGTTTCTTACTCACTTTCTGTTTTCTGGTTGCCTGGTCTTCAGTTACATGTTCTATAGTAGAACTAGACTTTGATCCGATTTAGTCTCGTGCGTCGGCCATCATCGTTCTTTCTCGGTTGGCGGGTGGCGGGGAGGATGTTGGAAGCCGTTTGAAGTTTGGGGAGGATAGGGTTGGAGTAGTTTGGGGAACCCCGTAGGGCTTAAGCGAGGTGCGAGAGAAGTTGAGGTCTATATTCACATACGTATTTGTTGGTGGCTGGCTTGATGGACGTTGGTTAATAGTTGTATGCCAAATATCGGTATTTGAATTTGAATTTTGGAGGTCTAAAATTTTAGGTTCTAACGACTAGATCCTTTGAGGTTGGTGACAAGTAATACTGTTGTTGACTTCACTGTTATTTTCCCTCGAATTAAAATATGATGAGCTGCAAAATCTTGCCTATTATTAATGTATATAAATATGAGGCCGTGCCGATTTTACAAGAATAGTGTACGAACTATTGCGTTCAGTTACAACTATGAGATGATTGAACTCATTTCTCCAGAAACAAATTTTCAGGACTGTCAGCGTTGTTCCAGTTTGAAGCATGTGATTTCACATTTAAAATTTGTAGTCTGTGCACATATTGTTTTTGCATGTGTAAATCTTGAAATACCCAAACCCTACTATTTTCTATGCACATATTGTTTTTGCATGTGTTGTGTTGAAACTGTTCCCAGCAGAGTTTATCTTTGGCATGTTTTCATCTTGCATGGCACGGGCATGACTTCAGTTTTCTGCTATAAGGTGACTCAATGATAGAGAGCTACAATCAATGTAATCTTTTTCCTTGGTAACAGATTTGGCGCCCTACACATTTGGCTCATGTCTTATTTGCTTTCACTAGGAGAGTGATTATGTCTATTGCACTTTCCAGCATTGTGCTCATCGTACTCTGTTGATGCGAAATCAGTCTCATGACATGTTAGCAGTGGAGTCGAGCAGGCCATACAAGTTCTAAACAGTGACAGTGGTACTTTTTTTCTTCAGAACCTGAATTCTCTTACTTGACTTTTCGAGAGATCACTAGTGTGCTGATCGAATTGTAACCGTACTTTTGCTCCATAATTACTGCAGCCTTTGGTATTTGGAAGGTTCATAAGCTGCTCACTCTTCGACAGCTTCGACACTGGAGGATCACTAAGAATGGTGTTGTCACTTCAGGATAGCGTCTTTCAGTTCCTTCTCTCTCGGCTCATTCTCCCTGAATCAGTCAACAAGACCATGGATTTCTTCATCCGATTCATCATAACTAACAAAAGATGATGAATTCCAACCTTTACAGTCAAAAGTGGAGAGGATAGCTGTTAACCATACTAATGTCTCTCTCCCTGCATATTACCATGACATTATTCTTCACAATACTTCCCTATTTGTAATTATTTCAATTTCATTTTATTGTGTTGTTTCTATAGCAAGAGCCAAGAACTGGCTTCAACACAAAAGATAACAGGAGCCAAGAACTAGCTTCTACACAATAGATAGCAGGAGCCAAGAAGTGCCTTTAACACAAACGATAGCAGGAGCCAAGAAGTGGCTTTCACCACTGATGTGAAATATCTCATGACATATTGAACAGAGATATCGAGCAGGCCATATAAGTTCAACAGTCACAGTGGTATGTTTTTCATCCTCACCTTCTCCAGAGATAACTTGTCTCCTGATCGAGTTATAAGCTATACTTCTGCTCCAAAATTACTTGCCTTTCTCGAGAGATCACATGTGTGCTGATCGAGTTGTAGGACATACTTTTGCTCCAAAGCTACTGCACCCTTGGTATTTGGATGGTCCATAAGCAGCTCGCTATTCGACAACTTGGACACTGGAGAATCCACTAAGAGAAAAACTACCTTGGTGATAAAAATGCCGTCGCCACTCCAGGTATAACGTATTTCAGTTCCTTCTTCCTCGTATCATAATCCTTTCCCTTAATTAGTTTAAAAGGCCATGGAAGTATTCATCTGATTCAAAACTTAGATGCTGAATTCCATCCTTTACAGTCAAAAGTAACAGATTATAGTTGTTAACCATACTAAGAGCATCTCCAACAGCGGCGCCAAAAGACGTGCGTGCGGTAAACTTTCAGTTTAGCTTGCGCGGGACGTTTTGGCCCGCTCCAGCGATGGCGGGAAACAAGCGCGCGGGGGAAACGTTTGCGCGCGCGGTAAAGGTTTGCGCGCGCGCGGGAAAAGGTGGCAGCTCGCGCACTAGATTTAGCGCAGCACACCTATAAAATGCGGCGCTCGTCATGCGGCCTCCACATTGCACTCGCTCTCTCCCCGCTCTATCTGCTGCTTTCTCGCCCCCGCCATCACCGCAACACCATGCCGCCGCGCCGCCGGGGATCGTCTGGCTACCGCGGCGTCCGCGAGCGCCCCGGTGGCACCTACTACACTGAGATCCGGTTCGGCGACGTCCAGCTCGGCCTCAGCTCGTTCCAGATCGCGCACGAGGCCGCCCGTGCGTACGACGCGGCGGCGTGGTGCCTAGAGATGCCGCCGACGCTCATGAACTTCCACGACGTCCACACGCGCGAGGAGGCGCATGCCGTCGCCCCTCCGCCTCGTCTTATCACGGACCAGGACCGTGCGGAGCACCGTCGGCGGCAGCGCCGCCTCCTCATCGTCGAGGAGGACGAGCAAGCCATGGCGGAGTGGCGCCGACGGCACCAGGAGGACGTCACGGTGGAGCGCGCCTACTGGGAGGAAAGGATGGCAAGGCGCCGCGCGGAGCGGTTGGACAGGCGTCGGCGGAAGGCCCTGGCGATATCGCAGTGCGATATCGTTGAAGCAGGTGGAGTGTCGATCTTTGGGAAAGATGATCCTCGTTGGGAGGACATGTGGATCGATACCTCAGACAACACCAGGATGAGGACGAGGACGACTAGGAGTAGTATGTAGTTGCACTGTAGTTTTATCTATCTATGTATCGTTTATCTATGCTATGACTATGTAGTTGCACCGTAGTTTTATCTGCATTTTAGCGCGCCAGTTGGAGCTAGGCGCGTGCGCTAAATTTTAGCGCGGCTGCTGGAGCCAGCGCTGCCCGCCACGCTTTTCCAGGCGATGGGCGCGTTGCAAAGTAGTTTTTAGCGCGCCGCGGATTGGGCCGCTGTTGGAGATGCTCTATGTGTCTCTCCTTGCGTATTAGCTTGACAATATTCTCCACAGTCCGTTCAAATTAGGTGGCATAACGTGTTGATAATTTCAATTTTATTTTATTATTCGTTGCCATTTCAGGAGCGAGGAAGTGGCTTCAACACAAGATCTTATAAATATACACTAATCGGGGGCACCATAGGAGCTCCCACATTAATCCTAGGTAAAGTCAGAAAAAAAGAGCTTTGCCCGTATCTTAGTACCAGTAATTAGTATCAAATTCACTATCATTAATTTTGGTCAGTATCTTAGTATCAGTAATTAGTATCAAATTCACTATCAATAATTTCCATTTCATGTTTACTGCATTCCCTGTTGATAAACTGTCCTACTCAGTTACTAATTCGTAAGCTAACATGGGCATTAATAGTAATAGTAAGCCTGCCGAGCTAGCACACGAGAATTTCCCCACGTGACACGGTACCTACTACTAACTCTACTAGGACTCAGCTAAGACCACGTGTACAGGTCTGACTCAAATTATTACTGACTTGTACGTACATATTAACGTTATCTCTAATAGCCTTGGTATTTGGAAGGTCCATAAGCTGCACTCTTTGACAACCTGGGCACTGGAGGATCATAATTTCCAATTCATTTTATTGTGTTCTTTCTATAGCAAAAGCCAAGAAAGTGGCTTCAACACACACGATAACAGGGTTCTTCACACGCCCTCCGGCCTCCATTGATGCCAAACAACATTGCTGGAATGAGGACGGGATGGGGATGGTTTAAAGATGTGTTTGCGACAGGGGTTTCTAACCGTGTGTGATGGCCCAATCTACACTAGTACAAGAGGTAGTACAAGCTTTAACTCTATTGCACAATATGTGGATGCCTAAGATTGTTCTGATTCGAATCGAATATGTCAAAAGATAGACTTCAGAAAGTATTTTCTTTTTATGACATAGTTGAGACTTCGTCATTACACCATGTATTCGAAAATACACAGGTAATAGGGTTTTGTTATTATGATGTAGTTTTATGATATAAAAAAACATAACCAGAAATAAGCTTCTCACACTTCGACAATTTGGACACCGGAGGATCACCAAGAGGAAAACTTTTGGTACTTTCCATTTCATTTTATTGTGTTGGTTCTATACTTCCATAGCAGTATCCAAGAAGTGTCTTCAACACACAAGATAGCAGGAGCTAAGAAGTAGCTTCGACACAAATCGGTATGTTCTTCCTTCATCTGCTTTCTCGTGAGATCACCTGTGCCTAGATTGAGTTGTAAGCCATACTTTTGCTCAAAAATTACTGTAGCCTTTGTTTTGGAAGATCCATTAGTTGCTCACTAAGAGGAAACATATCGTTGAGATAGAAATGTCATTGCCAATAAATGATAGCATCTTTCAGTTCCTTCTCCCTTGCGTCATACTCCCTAAACCTGTCAACAAAGACCATGGTTTTTTTTATCCGATTCATAACTTAAAACAGATGATGAAATCCAACCTTTACAGTTCAGTTTTCCGCCCTGTTTGCTGCAAATTAATAGTGCAATCTCTCTCTTCTTAATTAATGTAAATGCAAGTCTTTTGCCTCGTAAAAAAATCTTTACAGTCAAAGGTAGAGGGAAGCTGTTAACAATATTAATGTACAAACAATTGTCTTTCACAACTGTTTACAGTCAAAGGTAGGTATCTCCCCTGGCATATGAGCATGCCATTATCTTTCACAACTGTTTCCAGTTTGATGATTGTTGCACATTTTGTAAGTACTTAAGTTTATCTTTTTTCTGGTTTGGATTCCTGTACAAACAATTCACTATAGATAATTTCCATTACATGCTTACTAGATTTTTGCTATAACAAGATAGCAGGAGCCAAGAAGTGGTTTCAACACACAAGTGATGCTTGACTCGGGTTGACTCAAACTGTATGCATATCCATCACATCTTGTGTTGAAATATTGTTGAAACAAACACATATACAATATACTCGGCTCTCTCTGATCCCTAAAATGAATCTGAGCATTTGGAGATAGTCTGTTCATAACATCCATAGGCTTAGATTCCTTAGAAGTCCATCTTCTGTGCCAGCTAGAAGGGACATGAAAATCCATTAAACATAGCACTCGTGCACAAACAAAGAACGTGGCAAAGTTAAACATCTGCGATGTTATCTGAATAGTTTCTCACTATTGCTTGCTAGAGATGTTTATTAGTCCACTTACAAATACTATCAACTGGATTGTCGTTCGGCTTGGTTGGAACATGGCTCATCGGTGACTTAAATGATGCCAGATGTGGCAAATAAATAATTTTGAGTAGAACCCAACATATTGATCAATAGGGATTTAACACCTAAAGTGATAGAGACAAATACTTGGATAATTTCAACTGACCAGTATGTGAAGCTGGTGTAAGTAGGGAAAGCACGTAATGACGTCAATGACATGATTTTGCTTTAGAGCCTCGCTTCCTTGATCATTAGCTACAAGATCTTTACATTATGCGACAATGACACCACATTGTTGTCAACCATTGCCTGGATCAAACATGAAGACAATAGAAGGTTGCAAGAAGATACATCAAACACTAGGTTTTAAGAAATAAATTATCATCATGTAATCTGATGCTTCGGTGCAATCCAGAGTCTAAGGTCCCACACTCAAAAGACATGCAACCGCCATCTATGCTTCCCAGTGGTAGTGATTCAGATCGCGATGCGGTATGATTGAAACTTGCTTCATTTTGTTCACAGTATAAGATCCACCCTGCTGCTGCAGGGAGGATTTGCAATCCAAGAGTGTGCAATTTTCCCATGTGGTACAATGTCGCTCATGCTGAGGAAATACCAAATTGAATTATCATAGTTGCGTAGCGCTGCAGGTGATGAAAATATTATCTGAGGTTACATACGAAACAAGCACATAACTGTTATTATAGTTGATTGCAACAATTCATGAGCTATGACTGAGCTTAGCCATGTGGTAACTTAGTGCATCCATTAGGCGGTTGATGGTCTTAGTGACATGTGTACCATCTCCACCTTGTGCCTGAACCTCTACATGGCTAGCTGCTATGTCTGCCTGAAGTGATGAGGTGGTGTTATTGGTTCAATAGGAGTGACTTGGTTAGAACAATTTGCTTTTGGTGGTGGTGGTGGTGGTGGTGCTGCTGCGTTGCCATTCATTAAGAAGCCAATTATGCTATCAACATCCATTGAGATCATGGGCACTGGAGCACAGGGTGATGCTGGTGCTACCATTGGATTTGCAACTGATGAGGGGCTCAAGGACTCGAGCATACTGGAGGACCAAGAATGCAATGATCCTGGTGAAGAGAAGCAAGGACTTGGCATTCCTAGCAAGTGGTTCACATTGCTCTGCTGATGAGGTGGTGGTGTTCTCGCCATATTTGTTTGCCCTAACTGCAAAATGCTTGCATCAGCAGGTTGCTTTTGCTGTCTATTGCAAGTGAAAAAGGCTAAGAACAGTAAATAAATTGTGTAAGGGTAAGCAGAATTGTTAATGAATTTGGTTACTTTACAATGTTATAAACAAAAAGGAAGTACTGTTTGAGCTATTAATGATGACATGTTTTGTTGACAATTTTAGCTATTCAATATATCTTAGCATTCTATTTTGATATCTCAAAACAAATACATAGGATTGTAGCAAAAGGAATAGTTGATCTTAATATCACTTTTACCTACCTTTTATTACCATCACTGGTTGGGATGCTTTGCCAGTAAAATTGATGACTTTAGTGTTTTGTTTGCTCTTCATAATTCTGCAACTGATATACTGTATTCATCTTTGCTTGGCAAGTTTTATTCCTCTCAAGAAGAGCAACGAAATGATGTATGCATTTTTCATACTTGGGGAGGTCCACCTTCAACCCTTGTGCACATCACTCTTCTGCAACAACATTAATTTCAGACCCCGAAAAAACATTAATTTCAATATCCTTTTGATTGATTTGTTGAAATCTGCTTTGTGTTTGTATTGATTAGCTTTTGCTTCAGGTAGTGATGAGAAATGTTCCTGTATGTAGATGGAACCAAGGGTTTAAGTGACTGATATGCGCAAAATCATCAATGAATGAAGATTTATCTCTAGGAAAAGGACAAGTGACTTCTGTTAGTGTTGGAAGAACGACTCTGCGATCCAGTTCCAAAAACTGAGGAAAATAAGCATCTTTCCAAGACTTGATCTGCAATGAAATATTGTAGCAAGACAGTTAGGCCGAGCTGTACAAATTTAACAAAACAACCATCAATGACTCGTAACTTGATTTGGTCATTCAGCTAGTAAGGCTTCTGCATTGAAATACAAGTTCAAGTAAACACAATATCCCATTACATATACAAGAGCCTTAATTACTAAATTGGGCTTACTAAAGCAACTGTGACTAACCACCATATATTAGGAATATACCTATAGATATAAGAATAGATAATACACATATACTCCCTCGTACCAAAATATATGACCTTTCTTTAGTCTAAACTAGCCTACAAAAAGGTCTTATATTTTGATGCAGAGGGAGTATAAAATGAAGGATTCCCTCACCTTACAAAATATTTCCTCCTTGAGATCAGGTTCTCTAGCACTCCCCATCGTAGCTGAAATATGAGACATTGTAACTTGAGAAAAACAAACAAAATCAAAGCAAAACAATGATTGAAGTTTTATGGCATTCACATTTTTTGTTAAATAAAGTAGATTAAGTACATGGAATCTGTGAGTTCTGACAAAGCAAAGTGGTTTGTTGAGCACCGGGAATCTGTTGTACAGGTGGAGTCATGTGCTCAGGTTCGCATGCCTTGAATGGAGAATATAATAGACCTGTTTGCCTAGCAACCGTCTGATTATTCCATCTTGTAAGCTGACCAGGCTGCATCTTGGAGACATGAGCTTGTTGTGTTCCAAGCATTTGGTACCTTTGCATGCCCATCTCTTTAAAAGGTTTTGGCATATCGTAGGCGACGAGTTGACGGATGAGGTGCTCGATGCTATAAACAAAAAGAAGATCCCTTCAGGATGGAATTCTACAAACGTTGTGCTAATTCCAAAGGTTGACAGCCCAGAGTTAATTACACAATATAGGCCTATCAGTCTATGCAATGTGGTGTATAAAATAATCTCAAAAATGCTTGCGAACAGGCTGAAGCTAATACTTCCCGATATCATCTCTCCAACACAAAGTGCTTTTGTCCCAGGTAGACTCATTACTGATAATGTGTTGGTAGCCTATGAGAGTTTTCATGCCCTTAAGAAGAAAACTCATGCGTCCAATGGTTATTGTGCTGTCAAACTGGATATGAATAAAGCCTATGACCGAGTGGAATGGGGTTTTCTGGAGAAAATGATGTTGCGGATGGGATTTCATGCACATTGGGTGGAGCTTATTATGGAGTGTGTATCTTCAGTAAGCTACAAAGTCCGCTTTAATAATACTGAAACTGAAGAATTTGCGCCTACTAGAGGTCTACGACAGGGGGATCCATTGTCTCCCTATTTATTCCTATTATGTTCTGAAGGACTAACAAGTTTACTAGCACATGAACAGGAGATTCGAGGCCTGGTGGGGGTTCGTGTTTGTAGAAATGCACCCCCTATTTCGCACTTGTTATTTGCGGATGATTCTTTAATCCTGATGAAGGCTGACTCACATAATGCAAGTACTCTACAAAGGGTTCTTGATACATACTGCAGTAGCTCGGGACAACTTGTGAGTAATGCAAAATCAAGTATTTTTTTCAGCCCTAATACAAGTGTCCATACTAGAGAGAATGTTTGCACAGAATTAAACATTGTGACAGAAGCCCTGTCTGACACATATTTGGGTCTCCCTACTATGGTTGGTGTGGACAGAAGTGACTGTTTTCAGCACTTGATTGATAGAGTGTGCCAGAGACTGAAGGGTTGGAAGGAAAAAACACTCTCAATGCAAGGTAAAGAGATTTTGGTCAAGTCTGTAGCACAAGCAATCCCTTCTTATGCTATGTCTGTTTTTAAACTACCTAAAGGGATTTGCAAGGCTATTACCGATGAAATTTCTGGTTTTTGGTGGGGAGATAATGAGGAGAAAAAGAAGATGCATTGGTTTGCATGGTGGAGGTTGTGTGTTCCAAAGAAGGAAGGTGGACTTGGTTTTAGAGACCTGCACAGTTTTAATCTTGCTATGTTAGCAAAACAGTGTTGGCGACTAATCCAGAACCCGGACTCTTTGTGCGCACAGGTGTTGAGGGCAAAATACTACCCGGATGGTGACATTTTGAGAGCAGGTCCAAAGAAAGGATCATCTTACACATGGCAAAGCATTGTTGCAGGTATCCAGACATTCAAGGACTTTGTAGGATCATCCTACAAGTTGATGCCTACAGGATTTTACAAATTCCTTTGAATACCAGTATGACAGAGGACTTTGTAGCGTGGAACTATACACGTTCAGGCACTTTTTCTGTGAGGTCTGCTTATCATAAGGAATTCGAGCATCAACATGGAACACGTCTGATGAGAGCTGATGGTCAAGGTAGTCAACAAATTAATGTTGTTTGGATGGATATATGGAGACTGAAAATACCAGGAAAGATCAAGCATTTTGCATGGAAAGTTCTACACGATGCGCTCCCATGCTTGGGAGTATTAGCAAATCGCCACATCCCATGTTCACCTCAATGCCCGGTATGCTCGATTGGCGATGAAGATATACAACACTGTTTGTTCAAATGCCGACGAGCAACCAAAGTTTGGGAACAGTTGGGCCTACTGCAAGATATTCGGAGGGCTGTTTTGGAAGATAGATCGGGGTCTATTACCATGGAAATTATCTCGAAACTAAAAGGCGGCAATGGAGAGATACCAAGGGCAGAACTCGCTGTCATAGCAGCATGGTATATATGGTGGCAACGACGACAAACAGTGAAGGGGACACAAGTTCAGACGCCCGAGAAAACTGCACTATCTATCAAAGTGTTAGCAACGAACTACATGAGATCACTCACGCCTAAAGGTCCAGTACGAAAGAATGATCACATGTGGAAAAAACCAGGAAATGGGATGGTGAAGATAAATGTTGACGCCTCCTTTCAGCATGAAACATTATCAGGTGCTTGTGGTGCAGTGGCTCGTGATGAACGGGGTGATTTCATAACTGCAGCGGGTTGGTTTCTGCCTAATATATGTGGTGTGGATTCAGCAGAGCTGATCGCAATAAGGAACGGAATGTATTTGGCGAGTCGGATTGGCTGTAATAGGGTGGAAACTGAGTCAGACTGCTCATTTGCCGTGGACGCTATTAACCAAATAGAGGACTATTTAGGACCCGAAGTTGCAACTATCACGGAGGGCAAACATCTGATCTTGGACTATGCAAAGATATCCTTCAAACATTGTTTCGGGGAGGCTAACAAGGTAGCAGACGAAATAGCAAAGTACTCCTTTAGTAATAGATCTTCAGCTATTTGGGAGGGTGAAATCCCTGATTTTATTTCTCATTTGCTTGTAAATGACATGTCGATTATGTGAGGAATAAAATCTATTTGCCGTCAAAAAAAACCTTTGCATGCCCATCTCTTGTTGGTTGGCTCTCAAGATTTGATTCAACCTTGTCATTTGTGGGTGTCACACTCCTATAGCACTATCATTTTGCCAAGTAGGTGATTTTGATGAGAATTTGGACGGATAAGTTGCTTTAACACACGGCCGTATGTTCGTGTGCGGATTTTTGGAGGCCGAGCTCCATGGAGTTTGGTATTTTGAAAATATCAAAAAACATATTTAGAAGTTTCAAAAAACATGAAAACAATCCATGGAAATATATATGTATTCTGCAAGAACATTGTTAATTTCATTTAAAAATGTTGTGATTTGTAGTTTGTACAAAAAAGATTCCAGCCCAATAACAAAAATAAAAGGCCTGTTTAAAAATATGTATTTGTATTTTTTCTGTATGCCACATGTGGAAGTATAATGCTGTGAAATTTTTGCATATATGTAGTATACATGTGTATGCGTGTATAAATAAATAAAAACTTATTTGCACTTTGGGAAAATGAAATTTGAAAACGAGCTCCCTGGAGCTCAGCCTCCGTTGGCATTTTCCGCGGAATGTTCTTCATTACTTGCCTTCTCCAGAGATCACTTGTGTCCTGATCCTACCACTATTGAATTTTTGTATGTATATGCCATAAAAAAGACAGATCTTCATGAAGTCCTCCTATTTTTGAATAAGATCGGACATTTCCACATTGAGGTGAAATGACATCGAGGAAAATAATACTGAGTTGAGCATCTAGGCTCTAATACCAGATGTGGTGTCCTCTAGTCATGCATTATGTTTGCTATAGCCAAGGTTTGATGCGGAGATGGGTTAATGATTGAAAGTAGCTTGGAGGAGAAAAAAGGGACAAAAAGATAGATATTTCCCTTCATGCGGACCCAACAGCGTGCACACCACTAGCGAACAAGGAAACGCCATGCCAGTGGCCCAAGCATATGCTACACAAACCAAGTTCTGACAAAGAAGGACATGCATCCCTGAAACAGTACAGAAGGGCTCTGTCTAAATCATGTGTTACATCAACTTAGACAACACAGAAGTGAGAAGCAACCAAAGATCCACTGTCGAGTGGACGCCTCAATCCTGCCTGTCCCATGACCGAATGCCCCTGCCACTCACGCTCGTAGGTCATAGCCGATCGTTCTCCCAAATCACCATCTGCAATCTTTACCGGGTATGATCTTCATCGTTACTCTACATTTTTTAGATCCATAATTCTACATCTGTTTCGGGAATGGGACTGGATCCAGATACTTGCTTAAGGATGAGCACTCTATCATCGATGTCGTGCCGGCTCGCTTCTCCTTTGTTTGTGACTCTTGTGGCTTGGCGGCAGCTTTTGAAGATGCCTTGAACAGAGATATTTCAGGTGGGATTTTTTCATGCAATTCTTCAGAGTTTGGGACCTTTCCAAGAGACCGTTCTCTTTCGCTAGTGCGTCCACACGATAGTCAATGGTGCTTATGGCCTCTTCTTTGCTGCCAGTCCTTGCTTCGCCTTTGGCAATGTGATCTGCAATTCAGTCGAATGCAACGGCTAGGTTTAAGTTCTTCATGTGTCTAGTTTTTCTCAAGTGCTGCCTCACCCCCGAGAACTGGCTTTCCGAGCAACCCATCCTTCCCGGTCTGCCTTGTTGCCTTGGTGTCCCCAAGACGCACACCCTCATGTTCATGCACTGCCTCTTCACCCACCAGGTCTGGCAGTGTTTCCATGAATGGACGACCACGGACTTCCCTATGCAAGATATGCACTCCACTGATACTGAGAATTGGTATCTTAAGGCCAAAAAACTCCATCCAAAGAATATGCGCCACATCTTGGATACGATCACTATCGTAATCAACTGGAGAACATAGAAGGTGCGTAATGCGATGTTTGACCACACTAAGAGCAGTGCCGCTTTGCCTAATGCCTCTTGTCAAGGAAAACATCCAAGCCTGGAGGGCCGCTGGCTGCATCATCATGAACTATGTTTGTGCTCTGTCCTTTTGACAGTGGTCTTTTTGTGGGTGGCATCTCGTCACCCCTTTGAAAAAAATATCTTCATAGGTTGATCTATCGCACACGGTTGTTATCTATTGTGTGCTATGCAACTGCCTATCACACACCATTGCAAGGTGACGGTTCAAAACTATGTTTGCGATAGGTTTTTTTAATCATGTGCGATGACCCAATCTATACTAGTGCTCATATCAACAATTTCTCTCCACGTGGCCCCAACAATCACACGGCTACCGAACGAGAAAATGGACTACGGCTCATGCACACGCTAGGGAAAGAGTCGTCATCAATCTTCTAAAAAAGACGGGGATCCGGAAAAACCCTTGAACGCTCCAGAACTCCACTTTCACATGTTAATTAGACCGAGTGGCAGAGCTAAGAACCAGATTCATCTTCAAGATCGTTGCCTGCCTTAGAAGCTACCGCCAACTCCTCGATCTCGGCCGCTCCTGTTCTAAACGTGCGTGGCCACCCATCATCGTTCTTCCTATTCACTAATGTCCACAACCGTTGCACTTTCAAGGACCAACGTCCGCGACATACGACTTGCTCTTTACGCTCTAGATTCATAGATCCACAATAATTCTACATCCGTTTGGACACCTAAGGATCACCAAGAGGAAAATTATTGGTACTTTGCATTTCATTTTATTGTGTTGGTTCTATAGCACTATCCAAGAAGTATCTTCAACACACACGATAGCAGGAGCTAAGAGGTGGCTTCAATACAAAATGGTATGTTCTTCCTTCCTCGCTATTCTCGAGAGATCACATGTGTCCTGATGAAGTTGTAAGCCATACTTTTGCTCAAAAATCACCGCAACGTTTGTATTTAGAAGGTCAATAAGCTGCCTACTCTTTGTCAATCGAGATTGGAGGATCACTAAGAGGAACATATCTTTGTGATAGAAATGTCATTGCCAATACATGATAGCATCCTTTTCCCTTGGATCATATTCCCTAAGTCAGTCAACAAAGACCATGGCTATTTTTCAGTTCGATTCATAACTAACCAATGATGAACTGCAACCTTTACAGTTCTATTTTTCGCCCTGTTCGCCAAAAATTAACAGGTAATTCTTACTATTTTCTTAATTAATAAAAATTACAAGTCATTTTCCTTGTTAAAAAAAACTTTACAGTCAAAGGTAGAGAGAGGGAAGCTGTTAACAATATAATGTATCTCTCCTGGCAAATGAGCATGCCATTATCTTTCACAACTGTTTCCAGTTCGATGATTGTTGCACATTTTGTAAGTACTTAAGTTTATGTTTTTCGCTGGTTTGGATTCCTGTACATACAATTCACTATTGATAATTTTCATTACATGTTTACTGCATTTCTCCTATATCAGGATCTAAGAAGTGGCCTCAACACACAAGATTGCACGAGCCAAGAAGTGGTTTCAACACACAAGTTATGCTCGACTAGGGTTGACTTAACTATATGGATATCCATCATATCTTGTGTCAAAATATTGTCGAAACAAACAAATATGCAAATATATTCTGCTCTCACTGATCCCTCAAAATGAACCCAACATTTGGAGAAGCTCTGTTCATATCATCCTTAGACTTAGATTCTCTAGAAGTCCATCTTCTGTGTCAGCTAGAATGGACATGAATCTCCACTGAATATAGCACTCTTACATTCAAAACAAAGGACATGGCAAAGTTAACATCTGATCTGTTGTCTGAATAGTTTCTCACTACTATTTGATAGAGATGTTTGTTAATGCACCCAAAACAGTACTATCAAACTGGATTGGTGTTTAGCTTGGTTGGAATATGGCTCATCGGTGGCTGAAAACGAAGCCAGATATGGCAAATAAATATTTTTGAGGAGAACTCAACAAAGGAATGAATGGAGAGTGAAACCAAGGTGATAGGAAAATCAAATACTCAAGACACTTAATTTCCATCTGCCAAGTACTATGTGAATCCGATGTAAGTACGGAAAGCATTTAATGATGTCAATGACATGGTTTTGCTTCAGAACCTCACTGCTTCCTCGATCATGAGCTACAAGATCTTTACATTATTAAACAAAGATATCACATTGTCATCAACCATTACCTGTATGAAACATGAAAGACAATAGAAGGTTGCAAGCAGATACAATAGAAGATCTGGTTTTTCTGTTGGTTTGTAAGCGAGTTAGGTGCAGACGTGAACTGATCATTGGATGGCATGATGCGGTGATCACGGAGGACATGCACACCTCACACGTGTCGAGCTTCGTGAGAGGGCATGACCGGTAAGCTCGAGTGCTCGACTGTAGCACATTTTCCCCTTTCAGTAATTCAAATTTAAATCCGAACAGAGACTGAAGGAAACAATAAGTTGTACAGTGCCAAAACACTTGTATCCCTTGCATATTCCTCCTTGTACAAGTCGTCTTCTTCCTACGGCAAAAACATGTGACATCATCCTGGACACGCTTTGGCAACATGGCTTCTAACGGGGAGAACTCGGGTGCGGGGCGCTAGCTCTCGTACTCCGCTGGCTGGTGAGTCATGGGCCGAGCAGGACAAGGTGAGGCGGGATGATGCAAGTGGTGCAGCACACCATGAAGGAGCAGTCCCCTAGCTTGTTCTCCACTATCACTTGGTGCTTGCATCAACTTTCTATTCGCATATATTTATAGGTGCATATAACTGTACGTCCCTAGCTTCTTCTTCATCTTTTAATTTATTTTGCGTACGTGCGCTCTTTCTAATACTATATATGTGCTTTATACAGCCGACTGACTAAAGCTTCTCACACATATTCTCATACCGATCAATCTAGCTTAGCCCTGGTTGTTTGAAAATAAAAACTGATTGGCTTCTTCAACCGATTTTTTTCTGCTTGTTTGAACTAAAAGCAAATGACTTTCTTGTTATTAATACTGAAAAGAGATTACTTGTATCTTATTTATTTGACGTTGTTGCAAATTATGTACGGGGAGTCAGGTGCGGAATTCGTTAATCTCATCCGCAGACCAGATGCTCCCTCAATTGTCTTGAGATGAGAAGCTTGCTTCTGGAGAAAGTCTCAAGTTGTGCTGCAAACCACTTGAGTGGTACAATATTATTCAACATCGATCTGCTAAAAATGTAAGTTTCTTTTTAAAATTCTGGACTCATTCGATTTCCATTTCATTTTGTTGTGTTCTTTCTATAGCGGAAGCCAAGAAGTGGCTTCAACACACACGATAACAGGGGTTAACAAGTGGCTCCACACGCCCTCTGTCGATGCCAACCAACATTGTTGGAATGAGGATGGGATGGGGATGGTTCAAAAATGAGTTTGCGACACGGTTTTTTAACCGTGTGTGATAGCCTAATCTGCACTAGTACAAGAGTTAGTACAAGCTTTGACTCTATTGCACGATATGTAGATACTTATGATTGTTCTGATTTGAATTGAGTATGTCAACAGATAGATTTCAGAAAGTATTTCCTTTCTATTACATAGTAGAGACTTTGCCATTACTCCATGTATTCGAAAATACACAGGTAACAGGGTTTTGTTATTATGATGTACTTTTATGATATAAAAAATCATAAGCAGAAATAAGTTTCTCACACTTCGACAATTTGGACACCAGAGGATCACCAAGAGGAAAACTATTGGTACTTTTCGTTTCATTTTATTGTGTTGGTTCTATCAAGGTTGTTAGAATAGCGATTTTGAATCGGATCGGAGCGCCGATGGTAGGATCGCAAATCATAGAATCTTCACTATCAGGATCGTAGAAACGTAGATTCTATGAAGTAAAGTCGCAGAATCAAAGGGCCTAGTTTGGATCGTAAACTCGTAGAATCGTATAAGAGAATCACGATTCTGACAACCTTGGGTTCTATACTTCTATAGCAGTATCCAAGAAGTGTCTTCAACACACAAGATAGCAGGAGCTAAGAAGTGGCTTCGACACAAATATGTATGTTCTTCCTTCCTCTGCTTTCTGTTGGAGATATGCCCTAGAGGCAATAATAAAAGCATTATTATTATATCTCCTTGTTCATGATAATTGTCTGTTATTCATGCTTGAATTGTATTGTACGGAAACAGCGATACATGTGTGAATACATAGACCACAATGAGTCCCTGGTAGGCCTCTAGTTACCAGTTCGTTGATCAGCAGATGGTCACGGTTTCCTGACCATGGACATGGGATGTCAGTGATAACGGGATCACATCATTAGGAGAATGATGTGATGGACAAGACCCAAACTTGAGCATAACACGAGATCGTATAGTTCGTAATGCATAAGCTTTTCGGTGTGAAGTATTTATTCCTTAGACCATGAGGTTGTACAACTCCCGGATGCCGTAGGAATACTTTGGGTGTGCCAAAACGTCACAACGTAAATGGGTGGCAATAAAGGTACGCATCGGGTATCTCCGAAAGTGTCTGTTGAGTTGGTACGAACCGAGACTGGGATGTTGTCACTCCGCCTGACGGAGAGGTACCTCTGGGCCCACTCGGTAAGACATCATCATAATGAGCTCAATGTGACTAAGTAGTTAGTCACGAGATGATGGATTACGGATCGAGTAAAGAGACTTGCCATGACGAGATTGAACAAGGTATCGGGAATACCGACGATCGAATCTCGGGCAAGTACCGTACCGATGGACAAAGGGAATAACATACGGGATTGAGTGAATCCTTGACACGGTGGTTCATCCGATGAAGATCATCGAGGAACACGTGGGAACCAACATGGGTATCCAGATCCCGCTGTTGGTTATTGACCGGAGAGTGGTCTCGGTCATGTCTACGTGTCTCCCGAACCCGTAGGGTCTACACACTTAAGGTTCGGTAACGCTAGGGTCGTAGAGATAAATGCACGTGGAAACCCGAAAGTTGTTCGGGGTCCCGGATGAGATCCCGGACATCACAAGGAGTTCCGGAATGGTCCGGAGGTAAAGATTGATATATAGGAAGTCCAGTTTTGGCCAACGAGTGATCTCCGGGGGTCACCGGGAGTGTCCCGGGACCACCGGAGGGGCCCCGGGGGTCCACCGGGTGGGGCCACCCATCCCGGTGGGGCCCCTAGGCCGCAAGGGGAAGTGTCCAGCCCCTCTGGGCTGGCGCACCACTAGTGGCCCACCTCCCCATGCGCCTAGGGTTAAAACCCTAAGGGAAGGGGGGCCACCACTTGCCTTGGGGGGCAAGGACTCCCCCCTGGCCGCCGCCCCCCCTGCAGATTGGATCAGCAGGGGCCCTGGCGCACCCCCCTGGCCCCTATATATATGTGGGAGGGGAGAGGGCTGCCGCACCATTGCCCTGGCGCCTCTTCCCCTCCCGTCACACCTCCATACTCCAACGCAGGGCGCCCGGCGAAGCCCTGCTGCGATCTCCACTGCATCCGTCATCACGCCGTCGTGCTGTCGGATCTCTGACGACTTCTCCTCTCCCCTTGCTGGATCAAGAAGGAGGTGACGTTGCTGCACCGTGCGTGTGTTGAACACGGAGGTGCCGTCCGTTCGACGCTAGATCATCGGTGACGAAGAACGCGAAGAGTACGACTACTTCATCCACGCTTCTTCGAAAGCTTCCGCTCGCAATCTCCATAACGGTATGTAGATGCACTCTTACTTGCTCGTTGCTAGATGTCTCCGTAGTTGGATCTTGGTGAAAGCGTAGAATTTTTTTGAATTGTGCTACGTTACCCAACAGTGGTATCAGAGCTAGGTTTTATGCGTAGCATCTTGCACGAGTAGAACACAAAGTAGTTGTGGGCGTTTGAGTTTGTTCAACTTTCTTACCGTTACTAGTCAATCTTGATTCGGCGGTATTGTGGGATGAAGCGGCCCGGACCGACTTTACACGTACGCTTACGTGAGACTGGTTCCACCGACAGACATGCACTAGTTGCATAAGGTGGCTGGCGGGTGTCTGTCTCTCCTACTTTAGTCGGATCGGATTCGATGAAAAGGGTCCTTATGAAGGGTAAATAGAAGTTGACAAATCACGTTGTGGTTTTGGCGTAGGTAAGAAACATTCTTGCTAGAAATCCTATAGAAGCCACGTAAAACTTGCAACAACAATTAGAGGACGTCTAACTTGTTTTTGCAGCATGTGTTTTGTGACGTGGTATGGCCAAGAACGAAGATGTGATGAATGATATATGTGATGTATGAGATTGATCATGTTTTTGTAATAGGGAATCATGACTTGCATGTCGATGAACTTGACAACCGGCAGGAGCCATAGGAGTTGTCTTAATTATTGTATGACCTGCGTGTCACTGAATAACGCCATGTAATTACTTTACTTCATTGCTAAACGTTAGCTATAGTAGTAGAAGTAATAGTTGGTGTGACGACTTCTTCAAGACACGATGATGAAGATCATGATGATGAAGATCATGGTGTCGAGCCGGTGACAAGATGATCATGGTGCCCCGAAGATGGAGATCCAAGGAGCAAGATGATATTGGCCATATCATGTCACTTTAATTGATTGCATGTGATGTTTATCATGTTTATGCATCTTGTTTACTTAGAACGACGGTAGTAAATAAGATGATCTCTCACTAAAATTTCAAGTATTGTGTTTCCCCTAACTGTGCACCGTTGCTAAAGTTCGTTACTCCGAAGCACCACGTGATGATCGGGTGTGATAGGTTCTAACGTTCACATACAACGGGTGTAAGACAGATTTACACATGCGATACACTTAGGTTTCACTTGACGAGCCTAGCATGTACAGACATGGCCTCGGAACACGGAAGACCGAAAGATCGAACATGAGTCGTATAGAAGATACGATCAACATGAAGATGTTCACCGTTGATGACTAGTCCGTCTCACGTGATGATCGGACACGGACTACTCGATTCGGATTGTGTATCACTTAGATGACTAGAGAGATGTCATTCTGAGTGGGAGTTCATTGAAATTTGATTAAGATGAACTTAATTATCATGAACTTAGTCTGAATTCTTTACAATATCTCTTGTAGATCAAATGGCCCACGCTCAAGTTTCCCTCAACTTCAACGCGTTCCTAGAGAAAACCAAGCTGAAAGACGATGGTAGCAACTATACGGATTGGGTCCGTAACCTGAGGATTATCCTCATAGCTGCCAAGAGATCATATGTCCTAGAAGCACCGCTAGGTGATGCACCTGCTCCCAATGCGGACCAAGACGTTTTGAACGTATGGCAGTCGCGTAGTGATGATTACTCGCTGGTTCAGTGCGGCATGCTTTACAGTTTAGAATCGGGGCTCCAAAAACGTTTTGAGCACCACGGAGCATATGAGATGTTCGAATAGCTGAAAATGGTTTTCCAAGCTCATGCCCGAGTCGAGAGATATGATGTCTCCGATGCATTCTACAACTGTAAGATGGAGGAGAACAGTTCTGTCAGTGAGCACATCCTCAAGATTTCAGGATTGCACAACCGCTTGTCTCAGCTGGGAATGAATCTCCCAGATGAAGCGGTCGTTGACAGAATCCTCCAGTCGCTCCCACCAAGCTTCAAGAGCTTCGTGTTGAACTTCAATATGCAGGGGATGGAGAAGTCCATTCCCGAGGTGTATTCGATGCTGAAATCAGCGGAGGTAGATGTCGGTGTACTAAGGTAGGGGTACCTTAGTACCCCAACTTGTGCACGGGCAGTAGCAGCTTCCGGCGGCAGGGTTTACCACGTGCTTGCCGGAAACCTTTCCGGTCCTTATTAAGCCATTCAAGAACAAAGTATACAAGTCAGAAGATCAAGGCCCCGGCAAGAGGAGCTTGCCGGGAAGGCCGTACCAGGCTCAAGGATATCATTTTAATACAAGACCCTGGCAAGAGGAGCTTGCCAGGAAGTCCAAGGAATGCATACCTCAAGAGACGCCTCGGTGCAATATGCGCCCCGGTAGGACCCGGGGAGCGGCAGGCTTCCGGGCCCGGCAAGATCACGGCCCCGGCAAGGTGCTTGCCGGGGGGAACTCATGCTGTGTGCCCGCGCTCCAGCTCATCTGTCCACGCGTCGCCCTGGGGCCTTCCCAGGGACGCGTGGCGGAAGGCTGTGCAGCCTGGGGCACACGGTGGCAATCCACGGTGACGAAGCTACCGCCGTGTCGAATGGAGAAGCATGGATGGACGCTTTTGGGGTCGACGGTGACGGGCATTTAATGCCCTTGTCCCCCACTAAAAAAGTTAGGTGATGACCACTGTTCATCCACTGTTCACGCACTATTCCCGCACTGTTACAACTACCACCACAGTTACATTTTTGCCCTCCTCTACATTGACACCTGTCGGTGACCCCTTGAGCTATAAAAGGAGGCCCATGCACAACGTAGAGGGGGTTCGAATCCTAAGCAACTCTCTCGCTCGGTGTAGCTAGTACTGTAGCTCTTCAAGCTCCCGAGCTCAATACAACCAAGGCAGGAGTAGGGTTTTACGCGTCCGCGCGGCCCGAACCTGGGTAAACTGCCCGCGTGTGCTCCTCGATCTGCTCTCCGTGCTCCCTCCGCTCCCTTACCGCAACGTAGAAGGGGCTCCGGTCCCATAGGTGCTCGTGGGAGGACAGTTTCCCCCGACATCTTTGTCCTTGCTTCCTCTGCTTTTAAGGGGGAAGTGGGGGACGCTCCGCATTTCCCATTAAAGAACAGGCCACGATCTCTCCCACGACGCCGCAATCGACGCGTGCCGTTAGGGAGGGGCGCGGCGGATGCGGAGGGGGATACGGCTTGCCGTGGGCCGCGCGTGCCCGTGCACTGTTTTGGGCCTGGCCCAACAGCGCTCGGCACCGTGTGTGGCCCAGGCCCGGGGGCTCCTGTCGGTGTACTAAGGTAGGGGTACCTTAGTACCCCAACTTGTGCACGGGCAGTAGCAGCTTCCCGCGGCAGGGTTTACCACGTGCTTGCCGGAAACCTTTCCGGTCCTTATTAAGCCATTCAAGAACAAAGTATACAAGTCAGAAGATCAAGGCCCCGGCAAGAGGAGCTTGCCGGGAAGGCCGTACCAGGCTCAAGGATATCATTTTAATACAAGACCCTGGCAAGAGGAGCTTGCCAGGAAGTCCAAGGAATGCATACCTCAAGAGACGCCTCGGCGCAATATGCGCCCCGGCAGGACCCGGGAAGAGGCAGGCTTCCGGGCCCGGCAAGATCACGGTGTTGGAAATATGCCCTAGAGGCAATAATAAAAGAGTTATTATTATATTTCCTTGTTCATGATAATCGTTTATTATCCATGCTATAATTGTATTGATTGGAAACTTAAATACATGTGTGGATAAATAGACAAACTTTGTGTCCCTAGTAAGCCTCTTCAGGACTAGCTCGTTGATCAAAGATGACCGCGGTTTCCAGGTCATAGACATGAGTTGTCATTTGATAACGGGATCACATCATTAGGAGAATGATGTGATGGACGAGACCCAAACGTTAAACATAGCTTTTGATCGTATCAGTTATCGCTATAGTTTTCTGCATGTCAAGTATAAGTTCCTATGATCATGAGATCATGTAACTCACTGACACCGTAGGAGTGCTTTGTGTGTGCCAAACGTCGCAACGTAACTGGGTGACTATAAAGGTACTCTACAGGTATCTCCGAAGGTGTCTGTTGAGTTGACATGGATCGAGACTGGGATTTGTCACTCCGTGTGACGGAGAGGTATCTCCGAGCCCACTCGGTAATACGTCATCTCAATGAGCTCAAAGTGACTAAGTAGTTAGTCACGGGATTATGTATTACGGAACGAGTAAAGAGACTTGCCGGTAACGAGATTGAACTAGGTATAGAGATACCGACGATCGAATCTCGGGCAAGTAACATACCGACGAGACAAAGGGAACTGTATACGGGATTGCCTGAATCCTTGACATCGTGGTTCATCCGATGAGATCATCGAGGAACGTGTGGGAACCAATATGGGTATCCAGATCCCGCTATTGGTTATTGACCTGGGAGTGTCTCGGTCATGTCTGCATAGTTTCCGAACCCGCAGGGTCTACACACTTAAGGTTCGGTGACGCTAGGGTTGTTAGTGAGAACAGTGCATGGCAACCGAAGGTTGTTCGGAGTCCCGGATGAGATCCCGGACGTGACGAGAGTCTCCGGAATGGTCCGGGGACGAATATTGATATATAGGTTGAGAGTGATCGGAGTCCGGAAGTGTTCCGGGAGGCACCGGGGAGTCGTCGGATGACCGAAAGGGGTTTCGGGGGGGGGGGTCCCGGTAATTGTTATGGGCCCTATGGGCC
>LR738715.1:893894898-893926019 GCA_902687465.1 Secale cereale
GGGGGGAAACCCTAACCCCTGGGCCGCCGCCCCCTCCCATCTCCCCTTGGCCGCCGCCCCTAGGGGTAAACCCTAGGGCGCCCCCTCCCCTCTCTCTCCCCTATATAAAGAGAGGCAGAGGGAGGGCAGCCATACACGTTCGTGCCTCGGCGCTGCCCTCCCTCCACCGTAGAGATCTTCGTCTATTCCGAAGTGCTTGGCGAAGCCCTGCTGGAATCGTCCACCACCATCTCCACCACGCCGTCGTGTTGCTGGTTTCTCCATCAACCTCTCCTTTCCCCTTGCTGGATCAAGAAGGAGGAGACGTCCCCGAGCTGTACGTGTGAAGAACGCGGAGGCACCGTCCGTTCGGTGCTAGGATCTTCGGCGATCTGAATCGCGGCGAGTACGACTCCATCAACCGCGTTCTTGAACGCTTCCGTTTAGCGATCTACAAGGGTATGTGGATCCAACTCTCCCCTCGTAGATGCATCTCCTAGATTGATCTTGGTGAACCTAGGAAAATTTTTTGTTTCCCATGCAACGTTCCCCAACAGTGGTATCAGAGCTAGGTTCTTGCGTAGATGCTTTCACGAGTAGAACACAAAGGGGTTTTGTGGGCGTTGATGTTTAGATTGCTTCCCTCCTTGGTCTTTCTTGATTCAGCGGTATTATGGGATGAAGCGGCCCGGACCAACTTTACATGTCCACGTACATGAGACCGGTTCCATCGACAGACATGTGACTTTTGTTGCATAAGATGGCTGGCGGGTGTCTGTCTCTCCTATCTTAGTTGAATCGGAATAGACAAAGGCGGTCCTTGTAGAAGGTTAAATAGCAACTTAAATATCACCGTTGTGGCTTTGCGTAGGTAAGAAGCGTTCTTGCTAGATACCCATAGCAGCCACGTAAAACATGCAACAACAGATTAGAGGATGTCTAACTTGTTTTTGCAGGGTATGTATGTGATATGATATGGCCAATGACATGATGAGATATATTTGATGTATGAGATGATCATGTTGTAATAGTTAATATCGACTTGCATGTCGATGTATACGGCAACCGGTAGGAGCCATATGGTTGTCTTTAATTTTTGTATGGCCTGCGTGTCAATCATTAAGCGCTATGTAATGCTTTACTTTATCGCTAAACGGTAGCAGTAGTAGTAAGAGCATGGTGGGCGCGCGACAACCCCGATGGCGACACGATGATGGAGATCATGATGATGGGGATCATGGTGTTACGCCGGTGACGATGGAGATCATGCCGGTGCTTTGGAGATGGAGATCAAAAGCACGAGTTGATGGCCATATCATGTCACTTATGATTTGCATGTGATGTTAATCCTTTTATGCATCTTATTTTGCTTAGGACGATGGTAGCATTATAAGATGATCCCTCACTAAAATTTCAAGATAAAATTGTGTTCCCCCCGAGTGTGCGCCGTTGCGAAGGTTCGTCGTTTCGAAGCACCACGTGATGATCGGGTGTGATAGACTCTACGTTCGCATACAACGAGTGCAAGCCAGTTTTGCACATGCAGAACACTCGGGTTAGACTTGACTAGCCTAGCATGTACAGACATGGCCTCGGAACACGGAAGACCGAAAGGTCGAGCATGAGTCATATAGTAGATATGATCAACATGAAGATGTTCACCATTGACACCACCTCATCTCACGTGATGATCGGACTTGGGTTGGTGGATTTGGATCATGCCACGCTCGAATGACCAGAGGGATGTCAATTTGAGTGGGAGTTATAAGTAATTTGATTAGTTAAAACTCACTTATCATGAACAATAGTCTAAGATGTCTTTGCAAATCTTTTGTTGTAGATGGCTCGCGCAGTAGCTCCCCTGAATTTTAATGCGTTCCTAGAGAAAACTAAGCTGAAAGATGATGGGTGCAACTTTGTGGACTGGCTCCGCAATCTGAGGATCATCCTCACAGCTGCCCAAAAGGTTTATGTCCTAAGTGCACCGCTAGGTGAACCCCCCGCTCCGGCCTCTGTTGACGTTATGAACGCCTGGCAGACGCATTCGGATGACTACTCAGTAGTGCAGTGTGCCATGTTGTATAGCTTGGAAGGAGGACTTCAAAGGCGTTTTGAACGTCATGGAGCATATGAGATGTTCCAGGAGTTGAAGTTCATCTTTGAAAAGAATGCCAAGATCGAGAGGTATGAGACCACCGATAAATTCTTTGCTTGCAAGATGGAGGAGAATTCGTCTGTCAGTGAGCACTTACTGAAGATGTCTGGGTACTATACCCGCATAGCTGATCTGGGACTTGTGTTCCCGGAGGAGGCTATCATTGACAGAATTCTCCAGTCACTCCCACCTAGCTACAAGAGCTTCGTGCAGCAGTATAACATGCAAGGGATGAACAAATCCATCGCCGAGCTGTTTTCAATGCTGAAAGTCGCTGAGGCAGACATCCAGAAGGAGTATCAAGTGTTGATGGTCAATAAAACTACCAGTTTCAAGAAAAATGGCAAGGGCAAGAAGGGTAACTCTAAGAAGGGTGGCAAGGCAGTTGCTCATCCAGTGAAGAAACCCAAGGCTGGGCCCAAGCCAGAGACTGAGTGTTTCTATTGCAAGGGGAACGGCCACTGGAAGCGGAACTGCCCCAAGTATCTGGCAGACAAGAAGGGGGCCAACAACAACAACAAGCAAGGTATATGTGATATACATGTTATTGATGTGTACCTTACCAACTCTCGTTGTAGTGCCTGGGTATTTGATACCGGTTCGGTTGCTCACATTTGCAACTCTAAACAGGAACTACGGAATAAACGGAGGCTGGCGAAGGACAAAGTGACGATGCGCGTGGGGAATGGTTCCAAGGTTAATGTGATCGCCCTCGGCACGCTCGCTCTTCGATTACCATCGGGATTAGTTATGAACCTGAATAATTGTTATTTAGTGCCTGCGTTGAGCATGAACATTATATCTGGATCTTGTTTAATGCGAGACGGTTACTCATTTAAATCAGAGAATAAAGGTTGTTCTATTTATATGGGTAATATCTTTTATGGTCATGCACCCGAAGTAGGGGGTTTATTCTTATTGAATCTCGATAGTGATGATACACATGTTCATAACATTGATGCCAAAAGATGTAGAGTTGATAACAATAGTACCACTTTCTTGTGGCACTGCCGTCTGGGTCATATCGGCGTGAAACGCATGAGGAAGCTCCATGCTGATGGACTTTTGGAGTCTCTTGATTTTGAATCACTTGACACATGCGAGCCGTGCCTCATGGGCAAGATGACTAAGACCCCGTTTTCAGGAACAATGGAACGGGCAAGTGACTTATTGGAAATCATACATACTGATGTGTGTGGTCCGATGAGTGTCACGGCGCGCGGTGGATATCGTTATTTTCTCACCTTCACTGACGACTTAAGTAGATATGGGTATATTTACTTAATGAAGCATAAGTCTGAAACGTTTGAAAAGTTCAAGCAATTTCAGAGTGAAGTTGAGAATCATCGTAACAAGAAGATCAAGTTCCTACGATCTGATCGAGGGGGAGAGTATCTGAGTTATGAGTTTGGCAATCACTTAAGAAAATGTGGAATTGTTTCACAGTTGACGCCACCTGGAACACCACAGCGTAATGATGTGTCCGAACGTCGTAATCGAACCCTATTAGATATGGTGCGTTCTATGATGTCTCTTGCCGATTTGCCACTATCGTTTTGGGGATATGCGTTAGAGACAGCTGCATTCACTTTAAATAGGGCTCCATCTAAGTCCGTTGAGACAACACCATATGAACTATGGTTTGGTAAGAAACCTAAGTTGTCTTTTCTCAAAGTTTGGGGTTGCGATGCTTATGTCAAAAGGCTTCAGCCAGAAAAGCTCGAACCCAAAGCGGACAAATGTGTCTTCATAGGATACCCAAAAGAGACGGTTGGGTACACCTTCTATCTCAGATCCGAGGGCAAAGTGTTTGTCGCTAAGAACGGGTCCTTTCTCGAGAAGGAGTTTCCCTCGAAAGAATTGAGTGGGAGGAAGGTAGAACTTGATGAGGTTATTGAACCTCTGCTTCAACCAGAGAGTAGCGCAGCACAGAAAGATGTTTTTGTGGAGCCTGCAGCGGTTGAAGAGGAAGCCAATGATGATGATCAAGAAGCTTCTGATCAAGTTACTACCGAACACCGTAGGTCGACAAGGGTACGCACTACACCTGAGTGGTATGGTAACCCTGTCTTGGAGGTCATGTTGTTGGACAACAGTGAACCTACGAGCTATGGAGAAGCGATGGTGGGCCCGGATTCCGACAAATGGTTAGAGGCCATGAAATCCGAGATGGGATCCATGTATGAAAACAAAGTATGGACTTTGGAAGTATTACCTGAAGGGCGGAAGGCCATTCAGAATAAATGGATTTTTAAGAGGAAGACGGACGCTGACGGTAATATCACCGTGTATAAAGCTCGACTTGTGGCAAAGGGTTTTTCACAAGTTCAAGGAGTTGACTACGATGAGACTTTCTCACCCGTAGCGATGCTTAAATCCGTCCGAATCATGTTAGCAATAGCTGCGTATTTCGATTATGAAATTTGGCAGATGGATGTCAAAACAGCGTTCCTTAACGGTTTTCTTAAGGAAGAGTTGTATATGATACAACCAGAAGGTTTTGTCGATCCAGAGAATGCTGACAAAGTTTGCAAACTCCAGCATTCCATTTATGGGCTGGTGCAAGCGTCTCGGAGTTGGAATCTTCGCTTTGATGAGGTGATCAAAGCGTTTGGGTTTGTACAAGTTTACGGAGAAGCTTGTATTTACAAGAAAGTGAGTGGGAGCTCTATAGCGTTTCTGATATTATATGTGGATGACATATTGCTAATTGGAAACAATATAGAACTTTTGGATAGCGTGAAGGGGTATTTGAACAAGAGTTTTTCGATGAAGGACCTCGGTGAAGCTGCTTTCATATTGGGCATTAAGATCTATAGAGATAGATCGAGACGCTTGATAAGACTTTCACAAAGTACATACCTTGATAAAGTTTTGAAGAAGTTCAAAATGGATCAATCCAAGAAGGGGTTCTTGCCGGTATTGCAAGGTACAAAGTTGAGTAAGACTCAATGCCCAGTGACTGCGGAAGATAGAGAAAAGATGAGTGTCATCCCCTATGCTTCAGCCATAGGCTCTATCATGTATGCAATGCTGTGCACAAGACCAGATGTCAGCCTTGCCATAAGTATGGCCGGAAGGTTTCAAAGTAATCCTGGTATGGATCACTGGACAGCGGTCAAGAATATCCAGAAGTACCTGAAAAGGACTAAGGAGATGTTTCTCGTTTATGGAGGTGATCAAGAGCTCGTCGTAAAGGGTTACGTCGATGCAAGCTTTGACACTGATCCGGATGACTCTAAGTCTCAAACCGGATACGTATATATTCTCAACGGGGGAGCGATAAGCTGGTGCAGTTCCAAGCAAAGCGTGGTAGCCGATTCTACATGCGAAGCGGAGTACATAGCTGCCTCGGAGGCGGCAAAGGAAGGTGTCTGGATGAAGGAGTTCATGACAGATCTTGGAGTTGTGCCTAGTGCATTGAACCCAATGACTCTGTTTTGTGACAACACTGGTGCCATTGCTCTAGCCAAGGAACCAAGGTTTCACAAGAGGACCAGACACATAAAGCGACGCTTCAATTCCATCCGCGATTCAGTCAAGGAGGAGGACATAAGCATTTGCAAAGTACACACGGATTTGAATGTTGCAGATCCGTTGACTAAGCCTCTTCCACGGGCTAAGCATGATCAACACCAAGACTCTATGGGTGTTAGATTCATTACCTTGTAATGCTAGATTATTGACTCTAGTGCAAGTGGGAGACTGCTGGAAATATGCCCTAGAGGCAATAATAAAAGAGTTATTATTATATTTCCTTGTTCATGATAATCGTTTATTATCCATGCTATAATTGTATTGATTGGAAACTTAAATACATGTGTGGATAAATAGACAAACTTTGTGTCCCTAGTAAGCCTCTTCAGGACTAGCTCGTTGATCAAAGATGACCGCGGTTTCCAGGTCATAGACATGAGTTGTCATTTGATAACGGGATCACATCATTAGGAGAATGATGTGATGGACGAGACCCAAACGTTAAACATAGCTTTTGATCGTATCAGTTATCGCTATAGTTTTCTGCATGTCAAGTATAAGTTCCTATGATCATGAGATCATGTAACTCACTGACACCGTAGGAGTGCTTTGTGTGTGCCAAACGTCGCAACGTAACTGGGTGACTATAAAGGTACTCTACAGGTATCTCCGAAGGTGTCTGTTGAGTTGACATGGATCGAGACTGGGATTTGTCACTCCGTGTGACGGAGAGGTATCTCCGGGCCCACTCGATAATACGTCATCTCAATGAGCTCAAAGTGACTAAGTAGTTAGTCACGGGATTATGTATTACGGAACGAGTAAAGAGACTTGCCGGTAACGAGATTGAACTAGGTATAGAGATACCGACGATCGAATCTCGGGCAAGTAACATACCGACGAGACAAAGGGAACTGTATACGGGATTGCCTGAATCCTTGACATCGTGGTTCATCCGATGAGATCATCGAGGAACGTGTGGGAACCAATATGGGTATCCAGATCCCGCTATTGGTTATTGACCTGGGAGTGTCTCGGTCATGTCTGCATAGTTTCCGAACCCGCAGGGTCTACACACTTAAGGTTCGGTGACGCTAGGGTTGTTATTGAGAACAGTGCATGGTAACCGAAGGTTGTTCGGAGTCCCGGATGAGATCCCGGACGTGACGAGAGTCTCCGGAATGGTCCGGGGACGAAGATTGATATATAGGTAGAGAGTGAACGGAGTCCGGAAGTGTTCCGGGAGGCACCGGGGAGTCGTCGGATGACCGAAAGGGGTTTCGGGGGGGTCCCGGTAATTGTTATGGGTCCTATGGGCCACAAGTGGGAGACGCAACAGCCCTCATGGGGCTGTGCGCCCCCCTTGGGCCCTCTCCACCTGCGCATGGGGGGGTGGCCCCCCCTAGGGCAGCCGCACCCTTTGGAGTGGGGGGCAAGGCACTTGGGGGGGGGGGAACCCTAACCCCTGGGCCGCCGCCCCCTCCCATCTCCCCTTGGCCGCCGCCCCTAGGGGTAAACCCTAGGGCGCCCCCTCCCCTCTCTCTCCCCTATATAAAGAGAGGCAGAGGGAGGGCAGCCATACACGTTCGTGCCTCGGCGCTGCCCTCCCTCCACCGTAGAGATCTTCGTCTATTCCGCAGTGCTTGGCGAAGCCCTGCTGGAATCGTCCACCACCATCTCCACCACGCCGTCGTGCTGCTGGTTTCTCCATCAACCTCTCCTTTCCCCTTGCTGGATCAAGAAGGAGGAGACGTCCCCGAGCTGTACGTGTGAAGAACGCGGAGGCACCGTCCGTTCGGTGCTAGGATCTTCGGCGATCTGAATCGCGGCGAGTACGACTCCATCAACCGCGTTCTTGAACGCTTCCGTTTAGCGATCTACAAGGGTATGTGGATCCAACTCTCCCCTCGTAGATGCATCTCCTAGATTGATCTTGGTGAACGTAGGAAAAATTTTTGTTTCCCATGCAACGTTCCCCAACACACGGCCCCGGCAAGGTGCTTGCCGGGGGGAACTCATGCTGTGTGCCCGCGCTCCAGCTCATCTGTCCACACGTCGCCCTGGGGCCTTCCCAGGGACGCTTGGCGGAAGGCTGTGCAGCCTGGGGCACACGGTGGCAATCCACGGTGACGAAGCTACCGCCGTGTCGAATGGAGAAGCATGGACGGACGCTTTTGGGGTCGACGGTGACGGGCATTTAATGCCCTTGTCCCCCACTGTCAAAGTTAGGTGATGACCACTGTTCATCCACTGTTCACACACTGTTCCCGCACTGTTACAACTACCACCACAGTTACATTTTTGCCCTTCTCTACGTTGACACCTGTCGGTGACCCCTGGAGCTATAAAAGGAGGCCCATGCACAACGTAGAGGGGGTTCGAATCCTAAGCAACTCTCTCGCTCGGTGTAGCTAGTACTGTAGCTCTTCAAGCTCCCGAGCTCAATACAACCAAGGCAGGAGTAGGGTTTTACGCGTCCGCGCGGCCCGAACCTGGGTAAACTGCCCGCGTGTGCTCCTCGATCTGCTTTCCGTGCTCCCTCCGCTCCCTTACCGCAACGTAGAAGGGGCTCCGGTCCCATAGGTGCTCGTGGGAGGACAGTTTCCCCCGACAGTAGACATCAAGAAAGAACATCAAGTGTTGATGGTCAATAAAACCACTAAGTTCAAGAAAGGCAAGGGTAAGAAGAACTTCAAGAAGGACGGCAAGGGAGTTGCCGCGCCTGGCAAGCCTGTTGCCGGGAAGAAGCCAAAGTATGGACCCAAGCCTGAGACAGAGTGCTTTTATTGCAAGGGAACGGGTCACTGGAAGCGGAACTACCCCAAATACTTAGCAGACAAGAAGGCCGGCAACGTCAAAGGTATATATGATATACATGTTATTGATGTGTACCTTGCCAGCACTCGTAGTAGCTCCTGGGTATTCGATACCGGTGCAGTTGCTCACATTTGTAACTCAAAACAGGAGCTGCGGAATAAACGGAGACTGGCGAAGGATGAGGTGACGATGCGCGTCGGGAATGGTTCCAAGGTCGATGTGATCGCCGTCGGCACGCTACCTCTACATCTACCCTCGGGATTAGTTTTAAACCTCAATAATTGTTATTTAGTACCAGCTTTGAGCATGAACATTGTTTCTGGATCTCGTCTTATGCGAGATGGCTACTCTTTCAAATCAGAGAATAATGGTTGTTCTATTTATTTGAGAGATATGTTTTATGGTCATGCCCCGCTGGTCAATGGTTTATTTTTGATGAATCTCGAACGTAGTGATACACATATTCATAGTGTAGATGCCAAAAGATGTAAAGTTGATAATGATAGTCCCACATACTTGTGGCATTGCCGCCTTGGTCATATTGGTGTCAAACGTATGAAGATGCTCCATTCAGATGGACTTCTAGAGTCTCTTGATTATGAATCATTTGACACGTGCGAACCATGCCTCTTGGGCAAGATGACCAAGACTCCGTTCTCCGGAACAATGGAGCGAGCAACCAACTTGTTGGAAATCATACATACCGATGTGTGCGGTCCGATGAGTGTTGAGGCTCGCGGAGGCTACCGTTATGTTCTCACCCTCACGGATGACTTGAGTAGATACGGGTATATCTATTTGATGAAACACAAGTCTGAGACTTTTGAAAAGTTCAAGGAATTTCAGAATGAGGTTGAGAATCAACGTGACAGAAAATAAAATTCTTACGATCGGATCGTGGGGGTGAATATTTAAGTCATGAATTTGGCACACACCTTAGGAGCTGTGGAATTGTTTCACAATTGACACCGCCCGGAACACCTCAACGTAACGGTGTGTCCGAACGTCGAAATCGTACTCTGTTGGACATGGTGCGATCTATGATGTCCCTCACCGATTTACCGCTATCTTTTTGGGGTTATGCTTTAGAGACTGCCGCATTCACTTTAAATAGGGCTCCGTCGAAATCCGTTTAGATGACTCCGTATGAACTTTGGTTTGGCAAGAAATCGAAGCTGTCGTTTCTGAAAGTTTGGGGTTGCGATGCTTATGTCAAGAAACTTCAACCTAAAAAGCTCGAACCCAAATCGGAAAAATGTGTCTTCATAGGATACCCAAAGGAAACGATTGGGTACACCTTCTACCACAGATCCGAAGGCAAAGTCTTTGTTGCCAAGAATGGATGCTTTCTGGAGAAAGAGTTTCTCTCGAAAGAAGTGAGTGGGAGGAAAGTAGAACTTGATGAGGTGATAGTCACCCCTCCTGGACCGGAAAGTAGCGCAGCGCAGGAAAATGTTCCTGAGGTGCCTGCACCGACAAGGGAGGAAGTTAATGATAATGATCATAAAGAAACAGATCAAGTTACTACTGAACTTCGAAGGTCCACAAGGGTACGTTCCGCACCAGAGTGGTACGGCAACCCTGTACTGGAAATCATGTTGTTAGACAACGGTGAACCTTCGAACTATGAAGAAGCGATGGCGGGCCCAGATTCCAATAAATGGCTTGGAGCCATGAAATCCGAGATAGAATCCATGTATGAAAATAAAGTATGGACTTTGGTGGACTTGCCTGATGATAGGCACGCCATGGAAAACAAATGGATATTTAAGAAGAAGACATACGCGGATGGTAATGTGACCATCTATAAGGCTCGGCTTGTCGCTAAGGGTTATCGACAAGTTCAAGGGATTGACTACGACGAGACTTTCTCTCCCGTAGCGATGCTGAAGTCAGTCAGAATCATGTTAGCTATTGCCGCATGCTATGATTATGAGATATGGCAAATGGACGTCAAAACAGCATTCCTTAATGGCTTCCTCAAGGAAGAGTTGTATATGATGCAACCGGAAGGTTTTGTCGATCCAGAGAACGCTAACAAGGTATGTAAGCTCCAGCGCTCGATTTACGGGCTGGTGCAAGCATCTCGGAGTTGGAATATTCGCTTTGATGAAGTGATCAAAGCGTTTGGCTTTATACAGACTTATGGAGAAGCCTGTATTTACAAGAAAGTGAGTGGGAGCTCTGTGGCATTTCTCATATTATATGTGGATGACATATTGCTAATGGGAAATGATATAGAATTCTTGGAAAATGTAAAGGCCTACTTGAATAAAAGTTTTTCAATGAAGGACCTTGGAGAAGCTGCTTACATATTAGGCATCAAAATCTATAGAGATAGATCGAGACACCTCATTGGTCTTTCACAAAGTACATACCTTGACAAAATATTGAAGAAGTTCAATATGGATCAGTCAAAGAAAGGATTCTTGTCTGTTTTGCAAGGTATGAGATTGAGCAAAGCTCAGTCGCCGACCACGGCAGAAGATAGAGAAAAGATGAGTGTCATTCCCTATGCCTCGGCCATAGGTTCTATCATGTATGCCATGCTGTGTACCAGACCTGATGTGAACCTTGCCATAAGTTTGGTAGGGAGGTACCAAAGTGATCCCAGTACGGAACACTGGACAGCGGTCAAGAACATCCTGAAGTACCTGAAAAGGACTAAGGATATGTTTCTCGTTTATGGAGGTGACGAAGAGCTCGTCGTAAAGGGTTACGTCGATGCTAGCTTCGACACAGATCTGGATGACTCTAAGTCTCAAACCGGATACGTGTATATTTTGAATGGAGGGGCAGTCATTTGGTGCAGTTGCAAGCAAAGCGTGGTGGCAGCGTCTACATGTGAAGCGGAGTACATAGCTGCTTCGGAAGCAGCACAGGAAGGAGTCTGGATGAAGGAGTTCATCACCGACCTAGGAGTCATTCCAAGCGCGTCAAGCCCGATGACTCTCTTCTGTGACAACACTGGTGCTATTGCCATTACCAAGGAGCCCAGGTTTCACAAGAAGACCAAGCACATCAAGCGCCGTTTCAACTCTATCCGGAATTATGTTCAGGATGGAGATATAGATATTTGTAAAGTGCATACGGATCTGAATGTCGCAGACCCGTTGACTAAACCTCTTTCACGAGCAAAACATGATCAACACCAGAACTCTATGGGTGTTCGATTCATCACAATGTAACTAGATTATTGACTCTAGTGCAAGTGGGAGACTGTTGGAGATATGCCCTAGAGGCAATAATAAAAGCATTATTATTATATCTCCTTGTTCATGATAATTGTCTGTTATTCATGCTTGAATTGTATTGTACGGAAACAGCGATACATGTGTGAATACATAGACCACAACGAGTCCCTGGTAGGCCTCTAGTTACCAGTTCGTTGATCAACAGATGGTCACGGTTTCCTGACCATGGACATGGGATGTCAGTGATAACGGGATCACATCATTAGGAGAATGATGTGATGGACAAGACCCAAACTTGAGCATAACACGAGATCGTATAGTTCGTAATGCATAAGCTTTTCGGTGTCAAGTATTTATTCCTTAGACCATGAGGTTGTACAACTCCCTGATGCCGTAGGAATACTTTGGGTGTGCCAAAACGTCACAGCGTAAATGGGTGGCTATAAAGGTACGCATCGGGTATCTCCGAAAGTGTCTGTTGAGTTGGTACGAACCGAGACTGGGATGTTGTCACTCCGCCTGACGGAGAGGTACCTCTAGGCCCACTCGGTAAGACATCATCATAATGAGCTCAATGTGACTAAGTAGTTAGTCACGAGATGATGGATTACGGATCGAGTAAAGAGACTTGCCATGACGAGATTGAACAAGGTATCGGGAATACCGACGATCGAATCTCGGGCAAGTACCGTATCGATGGACAAAGGGAATAACATACGGGATTGGGTGAATCCTTGACACGGTGGTTCATCCGATGAAGATCATCGAGGAACACGTGGGAACCAACATGGGTATCCAGATCCAGCTGTTGGTTATTGACCGGAGAGTGGTCTCGGTCATGTCTACATGTCTCCCGAACCCGTAGGGTCTACACACTTAAGGTTCGGTAACGCTAGGGTCATAGAGATAAATGCACGTGGAAACCCTAAAGTTGTTCGGGGTCCCGGATGAGATCCCGGACGTCACGAGGAGTTCCGGAATGGTCCGGAGGTAAAGATTGATATATAGGAAGTCCATTTTCGGCCAACGGGTGATCTCCGGGGGTCACCGGGAGTGTCCCGGGACCACCGGAGGGGCCCCGGGGATCCACCGGGTGGGGCCACCCATCCCGGTGGGGCCCCTAGGCCGCAAGGGGAAGTGTCCAGCCCCTATGGGCTGGCGCACCACTAGTGGCCCACCTCCCCATGCGCCTAGGGTTAAAACCCTAAGGGGAGGGGGGCCACCACTTGCCTTGGGGGGCAAGGACTCCCCCCTGGCCGCCGCCCCCCCTGCAGATTGGATCTGCAGGGGCCCTGGCGCACCCCCCTGGCCCCTATATATATGTGGGAGGGGAGAGGGCTGCCGCACCATTGCCCTAGCGCCTCTTGCCCTCCCGTCACACCTCCATACTCCAACGCAGGGCGCCCGGCGAAGCCCTGCTGCGATCTCCACTGCATCCGTCATCACGCCGTCATGTTGTCGGATCTCTGACGACTTCCCCTCTCCCCTTGCTGGATCAAGAAGGAGGTGACGTTGCTGCACTGTACGTGTGTTGAACGCGGAGGTGCCGTCCGTTCGGCGCTAGATCATCGGTGACGAAGAACGCGAAGAGTACGACTACTTCATCCACGCTTCTTCGAAAGCTTCCGCTCGCAATCTCCATAACGGTATGTAGATGCACTCTTACTTGCTCGTTGCTAGATGCCTCCATAGTTGGATCTTGGTGAAAGCGTAGAATTTTTTTGAATTATGCTACGTTACCCAACACTTTCTTGTGAGCTCACTTGTGTCTTGATCGAGTAGTAAGCCACAATTTTTCTCAAAAAATATTGTAGCCTTTGTTTCGGAGGATCCATTAGCTGCTCACTCATTGACAACCCAGACATTGGAGGATCACTAAGAGGAACTATATCTTTGAGATAGAAATGTCATTGCCAGTACATTATAGCATCTTTTAGTTCCTTATACCTTGGGTCATACTCCCTAAACCAGTCAACAAAGACTATGGCTTTTTTCACCTGATTCGTAACTTAAAACAGATGATGAACTCCAACCTTTGTAGTTCAGTCTTGCGCCTTGTTTCCTGCAAATTAATAGGGGAATTCTTTCTTTTCTTAATTAATGAAAATGCAAGTCTTTTCCCTCATTAAAAAAATTTACAGTGAAAGGTAGAGAGAGGAAAGCTGTTAACAATATTAATGTATATCTCCTGGCATATGAGCATGCTATTATCTTTCACAACTATTTCCAGTTCGATGCTTGTTGCACATTTTGTAAGTACTTAAGTTTATCTTTTTGCTGGTTCGGATTCATGTAAAAACAATTCACTATTGATAATTTCCATTACATGCTTACTGGATTTTTGCTATAGCAGGATCCAAGAAGTGGCATCAACACACAAGTTATGCTCGACTCGGATTGACTCAACTATATGCATATCCATCACATCTTGTGTCGAAATATTGTCGAAACAAACACATATGCAATATATTTGACTCTCTTTGATCCCTAAAATGAATCCGACCATTTGGAGATAGCCTGTTCATAACATCCATTGGCTTAGATTCCTTAGAAGTCCAACTTCTATGCCAGCTTGAAGGGACATGAAACTCCATTAAATATATCACTCGTGCAGAAACAAAGAGCACAGAAAAGTTAACATCTACAATGTTATCTGAATAGTTTCTCACTTCTACTTGCTAGAGATGTTTATTAAGCCACTCACCAGTACTATCAACTGGATTGTTGTTCGTCTTGGTTGAAACATGGCTCATCGGTGACTTAAAATGATGCTAGATGTGGCAAATAAATAATTTTGAGTAGAATTCAACATAAGGATGAACAGAGAGTAACACCAAAGGTGATAGAAACAAATACTCAGATAATTTCAACTGACCAATATTTGAAGCTGGTGTAAGTAGGGAAATCATTTAATGACTATAATGACTTGATTTTGCTTCAGAGCCTCGTTTCCTTGATCATGAGCTACAGGATTATGCGACAATGACATCACATTATTGTCAACCATAGCCTGGATCAAACATGAAGACAATAGAAGGTTGCGAGCAGATACATAGAACACTAGGTTTTAAGAAATAAATTGACATCATGTACCTGTGCAGCCAACCCAAAATCCGATGCTTTGGTGCAACCATGACATGTATGATTTGTGGACCATTACCTTGCCGGTGCTACAATCAATGGAATCGTTTTCCCTTATATCTTATTTGGGCTTCACTTTTGGCTGAACGTTTACTTTGCTTTAATTTGGAGAGTGATTATGTCTGTTGTGCTTTCAACATTATGCTCTTCATACTCCGTTGATGTGAAATAAGTCTCGTGACATATTAAATAGTGATGTTGAGCAGGCCATATAAACTCTAAATAGTCACAGAGGTTTGTTTTTTCTTATTTGCCTTCTCGAGAGATAACTTGTCTCCTGATCGAATTCTAAGCCTTACTTTAAGTCCAAAATTCCGACAACCTTGGTATTTGGAAGGTCCATGAGCCGCTCACTATTTGACAACTTGGAACTGGAGGACCACAAAGTGGAAAACTATGCAAATTTCCATTTCATTTATTATATTTTTGGTATAGTAGGAGCCAAGAAGTGGCTTCAACACACAAAATAGCAGGAGCTATACATGTGTTTTCTGCCTCTTAAATTTTATTACCTCACTGCTTGATCCAGAGTCAGAGGCCCCACACTCAAATGACTTGCAACCGCCATCCATGCTTCCCAGTGGTAGCGATTCAGATCACGATGCTGTAAGATTGAAAACTCGCTTCATTTTGTTCACATTATTAGATCCTGCTGCAGGGAGGATTTGCAATCCGACATTGTGCCGATTTCCCCATGTGGTACAATGTCGCTCATGCCAAGGAAAGACCAAATTGAATTAGAAGAGATGCGTAGCACTGTAGGTGATGAAGATCTTATCTGAGGATACATACAAAACAAACACATAACTATCAGTATAAGTGATTGCAACAATTCATGAACTACAACTAAGCTCAGCCATGTGGTACACTCACCACATCCATTAGGCGGTCGATGGGCTTCTTAGTCACTGGTGTTCTGTCTCCAACTCGCATCTGAACCTCTCCATGACCAGCTGCTATGTTTGCTTGAAGTAATGAGGCTGGTGTTATCGGTTCAGTAGGAGTGACTTGGTTAGAACCATTTTCTATTGGTGGTGGTGGGGGTGGTGGGGGTGGGGGTGCTACTGTTGCGTTGCCATTCATCAAGAAGGCAGTTAAGCTATCAACGTCCATTGAGCTCATGGGCACTAGAGCACAAGGTGATGCTGGTGCTACCACTAGATTTGCAACTGGTGAGGGGCTCTAGGACTTGAGCATACTGGAGGACCAAGACTACAATGATCTTGGTGAGGGCATTCCTAGCAAGTGGTTGACATTCCTCTGCTGATGAGTTGATGTTGTTCTAGCCATAGTTATTTGCCCGGACTGCAAGATGCTTGCATCTGTAGGTTGCTTTTAAGTTGGTAAATTGTAAACATAGTAAGTAAATTGTATAAGGGTAAGCAAAATTGCTAATGAAGTTGGTTACTTTACAATGTTATAAACAAAAAGGAAGTATTGTTTGAGCTATTAAGGTTGACATGTTTTGTTGACAGTTTTAGCTATTCAATATATTAGCATTCTATTTTGATATCTCAAAACAAATACATAGAATTGCAGCAAAAGGAAGAGTTGATCTTAATATCGCTTTTACCTACCTTTCATTACCACCAATGGTTGGGGATGCATTGGTAGTAAAATTGATGACTTTAGTCAGCTCTTCCCAATTCTGCAACTGATATCCTGTATTCATCTTTGCTTGGCAAGTTTTATTCCTCTCAAGAAGAGCCACGAATATATATATTTTATACTTGTGGACGTCCACCTTTGAACCGTCATGCACATCACTCTTCTGCAACAACGTTAAATTCAGTATCCTTCTGATTGATTTCTTGAAATCTGCTTTGTGTTTGTATTGATTAGCTTTTGCTTCAGGTAGTGATGAGAGTTGTTCCTGTGTGGAGATGGACCCAAAGGTTTACGTGACAGAGATGCACAAAATCATCAATGAATGAAGATTTATCTCAAGGAAAAGGAGAAGTGACCTTTGTTAGTGTTGTAAGAACGACTCTACGCTCCAGTTCCAAAAACTGAGGAAAATAAGCATCTTTTCAAGACTTGATATGCACTGAAATATTGCAGCAATACAATTAGGCCGAGTTGTACAAATTTGACAAAACAACCATCAACAACTCATCAACTTGATTTGGTCATTCAGCTAGTAAGGCTTCTGCATTGAAATACAAGTTCAAGTAAGCACAATATCCCATTAAATATACAAGAACCTTAATTACTAAATTGGGTTTACTAAAGCAACTGTGTGTAACTACCACATATTAGGAATATACCTATAGATATAAGAACAGATAATACACATATACTCCCACGTACCAAAATATATGACCTTTTTGTACGCTAGACTAGCCTACAAAAATGACTTATATTTTGATGCAGAGGGAGTATAAAATGAAGGATTCTCTCACGCCTTGAGATCATATTCTCTAGCACTCCCCATCGTAGCTGAAATATGAGACACTGTAACTAGAGAAATACAAACAAAATCAAATGAAAACAATGATTGAAGTTTTATGGCATTCACATTTTTTGTTAAATAAAGCAGCTTAAGTACCTGGAATCTGAGAGTTCTGACAAAGCAAAGTGCTTTGCTGAGCACCGGGAATCTGTTGTACAGGTGGAGTCATGGGCTCAGGTTCACGCCTTGAATGGCGGATATAATAGACCTATTTTCCTAGCACCCTCCTGATTATTGCATCTTGTATGCTGACCAGGCTGCATCTTGGAGACATCAGGTTGTTGTGCTCCAAACATTTGGTACCTTTGCATGCCCATCTCTTGTTGGTTGGCTCTCGAAATTTGATCCGACCATGTCATATGTGGCTGTCGCACTCCTATAGCACTATCATTTTCTCCAAGTAGGTGATTTTGCTGAGAATTTGGACGAATACGTGGCTTCAACAAACGAGGGGATGTTCGTGTGCAGATTTTTGGGAGCCGAGCTCCACGGAGCTTGATGTTTTGAAAATATCAAAAAGCATATTTAGAAGTTTCAAAAATCTGAAAAAATACATGGAAACATATATGTATACCGCAAGAACGTGTTAAATTTCACTTAAAAATGTTCTGATTTGTAGGTTATACAAAAACAATCCAGCCCAACAACAAAAATAAAAGGCCCGTTTAAAAATTTGTATTTTTCTTTTTTCTATATGCCACATGTGAAAGTATAATGCTGGGAAATTTTGCACATACGTAGCATAAATGTGTTTGTGTATTCACAAATAAATTAAACAATATTTGCACTCTGGAAAAATGATATTTGAAATGGAGCTCCAAGCTCCCTGGAGGTCAGTCTCCGTTGGCATTTTCCGCAGTATGTTCTTCCTTCCTACCGCTATTGAATTTCTGTACCTACATTCCGGAAACAAGACAGATCTTCATGACGACCTCCTATTTTTGAATAAGATCGGACATTTCCACATTGAGGTGAAATGACAACGAGGAAAATAATACCGAGTTGAGCGTCTATGCTCTAATACCAGATGTGGTGTCCTCTAGTCATGCATTATGTGAGAGAGGCGTTGCAAAGGATGAGCTCCATGGAGCTTGTTTTGCAAAAAGAAAAAAATCAATATATATTTAAGAGTTTCAAAAAAAAATGCCTATTTTCTTCTGCATATACATATGTGTATTCTCCAAGTATGTATAAATTTTCATCAACTAATTTGATTATTTGCATGCTACACAAAAAGACAAATATCAGAACTAAATACAACAAAGAAAAAGCCTATTTCAATCTGTGTATTTGTCTTTTTTTCTATACATCATATATGAATATATATGTTTATGAAAATCTATACATGTATACTACAAGTATATGTCTACATGCAAACATTTTTTTCAGATTTTTTTGAGTTATGGAAAAGGTATTTTGGCTGAAAAATATATATAGCTCAATGGAGCTCGGCCTCTGCAACCACTTTTCGTGCATTATGTTTGCGATAGCCAAGGGTTGATGCGGATATGGATTGATGATCGGAGGGAGCTTGGAGAAGAAAAGCCGACAAAAAGATAGATATTTTCCTTCAGGCGGGCCCAACAATGTGCACACGACTAACGAACAACGAAACCCCATGGCGGTGGCCCTAGCACAGACTACACAAACCAAGTTTTGAAAAAGAAAGGACCTGCATCCCTGAAACGCTACAGAAGGGCTCTGTCTAACTCACGTGTTACATCAACTTAGACAACACAGAAGTGAGTAGCAGCGAAAGATCCACTGTCGAGTGGACGCCTCAATCTTGGCTGCCCCTCGACTGAATGCCCCTGCCACTCACGCTCGTGGGTTATAGCCGATTGTTCTCCCAATTCACCCTCCACAATCTTTACCGGGTATGATCTTCCTTGTTATCCTCTACATTTCTTAGATCCATAATTCTACAACTGTTTCAGGAACGGTACTGGATCCATATTCTTACATAAGGATGTGTGCTCCATCGCCGATGTCGCGCCGACTCTCTTTTCCTTTTTCTTTGACTCTTGTGGCTTGGCGGCAGCTGTCGAAAATGTCTTGGTCAGAGATATCTCGGGTGGGATTTCGTCGTGCAATTCTTGAGAGTTTAGGACCTTTTCTCGGACGTGATACCTATACATGATCATTGTCTTGGATATTGTCATAATTATTTGTTTTTCCATCAATTTTCCAACAGTAATTTGCTTACCCACCATATGCTATTTTTAAGAGAGAAACCTCTAATGAAAACTATGCCCCCCGGGTCTACTTTTAAGATATATTAAACCAAAAATACCTTGCTACACGTTTTATTTATTTATTTTATTTTGTATTTTTTTATCTATATATCTATCACCATACAATTTAATCTCCGCCAAGGGATTGACAACCCCTTGTTCGCGTTGTGTTGCAAAATAATGTTGTTTGTGTGTAGGTACTACTAACCAAGTGTTGCATGGTTCTACTACTGGATTGATAATCTCGGTTCTTAACTGAGGAAAAATACTTATGTCTACTGTATTGCATCATCCTCTCCTCTTCGAAAAAAATCCCAACGCAATTCACAAGTACCAATGAGGACGAATCCCCCTCTCTGGGGCTCAGAACGGATTCCAAATCTGCCCTAGTGATGAAGAACGGGAGGTGGCGGCGGCTTCACCCAATTCCGAGAACTTTTATTTTTGCACAAAAAACGACACCATGGTGGTTCTGCTGAAAACAACGTCAGTCCAGGTTAGTTTCATTTAAATCATGCAAATTATAGTCTAAAATAAGAGCAAAAGTGTTTGAAAAAGTAGATACGATGAAGACGTATCTACGGCGTCAACACGTCGACAAGCAGCTGGCTGGGCTGAATCTCGTGTGCCGCTGGCGGTGCTGCATCTCGCAGGCCAGGAGCGCACCAGCCAAGTTAGCACACAAGCAACTCATGTGCTAGCTTGGCTAGCTCGCTTATGAGCAGGAGCAGGACCAAAGCAGTGGTTGCCATCATCTTCTCGTCCTTGAGCTCGTCAGAAAAGCCATGGCGACATGCTCCGCTGGAGGTGAGGTCCAGTACAAAAATAAGAAAAAAAATAAGTCCAACGAGAAAGTAATAGAAACAACAAGCATAATTGTTGTCACCGGTGAATTTCAGGGCAACCCAAAAATGGCGAAGTGCCAGATTAAGAAGGACTAAAGATTTAGTGTAAAACATGCATGCAATCAGGAGTCGTTGTGCTATGTGTCGTGTAGCGCATCGTGTGAAGTAAGAAACATGGTGTTTTGTCAATTGCCATAAATACTATAAAATCAAGAATCATGTAAACATGAAAGAAAACTAGCGATTTTCAATGAGCATGCACGATTGAACGGATTTCATTAGGTCCATCAACAACAGAATTTAGAATAATATGAAATTTTGTAAAAATTGTTAGACGCATGCCATTAGGTTCATAAAATAACACAAATGCTAAATAATGATGAGGCAGGTGGAGGAAAAGAGCACAACGTTGGACATGAGTTTGTGGGAACGAGCTCACACACACCCTTTGCTACAGTAAAATCCAAAAATAATAAAAAATTTCAGATTTTTTTTTTTGCAACAAACATTGATATGTGTTTCACATGCGTGCAAATTTTTGCGATGGAATGATATTTGTGGAGGTCTCAGCAAAAGCCAAAATTGATGCTCCAAAAAGACTGTTTTTGGAAGCATCATTTTTTTGCCGAAACCTGCATGAATCCATTTTTATGGGTGAGTTCAGTTTTTTTTTCCGGTGACGGTGTGGATGGCTTCGATCTCGGATTTACAACTGACAATCATCCACGAACTGCAAACCAATATTTTAAATAAAAACAGTACAAACCCACAAGTCATGCAATATTTACTGGGACAACATCGAGTTGCGATGCACCAACGGAGTGTCTAGGTTCTAATACAGTGTAGTATCCCTCTAGTCATGCAATATGATTGCTACAACGAGGGTTCGTGTTGGAGATGAGTTGGTGATTGAAGGGGTTGCAGAAAAAGTTCATTATTTTTGCGATGAGAACAAGTTAATTTCCTTTATTTATGGGTGACTTCATGTTTTTCCATGATTGAGTTCATTTCATTCAAGGCTTTTTTTGAGATGATTTCTTTCAGGCCTAGTATAACATTTTTCCCTTCACGTGGTCCCAACAACAGGAAAATGGACTACAACCCACAGACATGCTAGACGAAGAAAAAGGACCCAGTATCTTTTTTAATTAAAAAAACCTGGCAAAACCCTTGAACACTACGATAGTTCATTTCACGTATTAATCACACAAAGCAGCAAACTAAGTACAAAAAATGGTACAACAAAGCAGCATATAGCCCTCTCCAGATTCAATGCCGAGAGGTCGCCGCCATCTGCCCTAGTCCTGGCTGCTGATGCCTCAGTCCCGACATCGCTTCCATGCTGCTCACGTACGCGCATGGCCGGCCTCCGCTGTCCCCCCGATTCACCAACACCAACAGCATTTGCCTGAAGGTAAGATCTTGCAAGCTACTCTCTCGATTCATTGATCCGCCATAATTCTTCATCCTATTTGTGGACTGATCCGGACCGGAGCCAGATTCTGGGCGCAGATGTCGCGTCTCACTTCTCCCTTGTCTGTCTGTTACCCTGGCAGCTCGGTGGCAGCGGCGCAATCCTCGAGAGTTTGTCCGATCAACCGTCCTCTCTACCGAGCATGATGGCGTCTTCAGGGCCAACAATGCTTATCGCTGCCTTGCCCTAGCATGTAGTCTATGGCCGCGATCGCTGCTTCTCTGAGTGGGCAAAAAAATCTGTACCTCTGTTGGTTTGCCGGTATTCGGTTGAATGAAAATTCAGGTAGGCATTCTGTCCCTAAATAGTGCTCATGGCGTATTCTTCGTGCATAAGTGTGTGTTTGGATGCTGCCCCTGTTAGCCCTGCCAACCCGTGGGCTGGCAAAAAAGAATGGCACGGGATTATGCCACCTGTGGCTCGCCCATAAATTGGCGTGAAATTGAACTGACGGTGCTAATGCAGGCAGGGTGAGACAAATTATTGGCCGTAATCCAAATATGCGCCCACGCCCGATCAACAATCAATTTTTTAGCTGAGCTGATGTAGGCTCCAATCCAAATAGCCTCTAATACCCGCCTTGTCTGTGCTCGTCCACTGGTTGGCTAGTTGTGTTCAGAAGCGCTGGCTCACTAGGACAGCCTACAACCTGAAGCGTATTGGCTGGCAGCGTTTTCGTTCATGGACAACCGGGGGCTTCCCTAGCTTAAGACCATAAAGGTCCCTCCACATAATATCTTCTTTTCTACTTAACTATCCAGGTGACCTTTTGAGATTGTGTAATGATAATTCATGAGATCTAAAACTAGGGTGAGCAAGTGCCTGTGAGGAGGGCAGAATGGGCAGTACCGCCTGCTCATTCCACCAAAGATAAGCGCATGCATGGTTGCAACTATGATAGCAACCCTGGGGAGAAGATACATACGATGTTAGAACTCCAGTCAGATAGCACTGCATCCCTGATGAGGGGGAGGGTTAATTTGTAATGATAGATAGTGAAGTCTCCTTATGGCAGCAAGTATTTCCATAAAATAATGGTTTCTTAGTTCGAGTATACATGTTGCTAACCTTGTTTGCATCTGGAAATTAATAAAATGGCAATTGTCTAATTGATTCATCACTGGTTGATAATATCCATGTGGATAAATATAATGGTTGCACATCTAGATACTAGTATATGGCAAGTTCTGACTTTTCATGAATTAATGACTACCCACTTCAAATCTAATTTGCGGTGTTTGGTCGCATCCTGATTCTAGAAACTAATTGAGTTGATCTATGTCTATTTAGCAGCTTTTAAGATATGCAACCACGTAAACCTGGCAAATGATTTTCTTGTTACTAATAGTGAAAAGAGATTAATTGTATCTTCTTTATTTGACGTTGTTGCAAATTATGTACAGGGATTCAGGTGTGGAATTCATTAATCTCATCCACAAAACAGATGTGCCCTCAATTGTCTCCAGATGAGAAGCTTGCTTCTGAAGAAAGTCTCAAGTTGTGCTGCAAACCACTTGAGTGGCACAATATTATTCCACATCAAGCTGCTAAAAATGTAAGTTTCTTTTTAAAATTCTGGCCTTATTCGATTTCCATTTCATTTTATTGTGTACTTTCTATAGCAGAAGCCAATAAGTGGCTTCAACACACACGATAACATGGGTTAACAAGTGGCTTCACACGCCCTCCGTCAATGCCAACCAACATTGTTGGAATGGGGACGGGATGGGTATGGTTCCAAAATATGTTTGCGACAGTTTTTTTTAACCGTGTGTGATGGCCAAACATGCACTAGTACAAGAGGTAGTATAAGCTTTGACCCTATCGCACGATATGTGGATACCCAAGATAGTTCTGATTCGAATCAAATATGTCAAAACATAGACTTCAGAAAGTATTTTCTTTCTATTACATAGTAGAGACTTCGTCATTTAACTCCATGTATTCGAAAATGCACATGTAATAGGGTTTTGTTATTATGATGTACTTTAATGATAAAAAATCATAACCAGAAATAAGCTTCTCACACTTTGACAATTTGGACACCAGAGGATCACCAAGAGGAAAACTATTGGTACTTTACATTTCATTTTATTGTGTTGGTTATATACTTCTATAGCAGTATCCAAGAAGTCTCTTCAACACAAAAGATAGCACGAGCTAAGAAGTGGCTTCGACACTAATCTGTATGTTCTTCCTTCCTATGCTTTCTTGTGAACTCACCTGTGTCTTGATTGAGTTGTAAGCCATACTTTTGCTCAAAAATTATTGTAGCCTTTGTTTTGGAGGATCCATTAGCTTCTCACTCTTTCACAACCCAGACATTCGAGGATCACTAAGAGGAAACCTATCTTTGAGATAGAAATGTCATTGCCAGTACATGATAGCTTCTTTCAGTTCCTTCTCCCTTGGGTCATACTCCCTAAGCCAGTCAACAAAGACCATGGCTTTTTCATCTGACTCGTAACTTAAAACAGATGATGAACTCCAACCTTTACAGTTCAGTCTTCTGCCCTGTTTGCTGCAAATTAACAGGGCAATTCTCTCTTTTCTTAATTAATGAAAATGCAAGTATTTTTTTCCTCATTTTTAAAACTTTACAGTCAAAGGTAGAGAGAGGGAAGCTGTTAACAGTATTAATGTAGATCTCCTGGCATATGAGCATGCCATTAACTTTCACAGCTGTTTCCAGATCGATGCTTGTTGCATGTTTTGTAAGTACTTAAGTTTATCTTTTTTGCTGGTTTGGATTCCTGTACAAACAATTCACTATTGATAATTTCCATTACATGCTTACTGGATTTTTGCTATAGCAGGATCCAAGAAATGGCATCAACATACAAGATAGTAGGGAGCCAAGAAGTCGTTTCAACACACAAGTTATGCTCTAGTCGGGTTGACTCAACTATATGCTCTTCCATCACATCTTGTGTTGAAATATTGTGGAAACAAACACATATGCAATATATTTGACTCTCTCTGGTCCCTAGAATGAATCCGAGCATTTGGAGATAGTCTGTTCATAACATCCATAGGCTTAGATTCCTAAGAAGTCCATCTTCTGTGCCAGCTTGAAGGGACATGAAAGTCCATTAAATATAGCACTCATGCACAAACAACGAACATGGAGAAGTTAACATCTGCTATGTTATCTGAATAGTTTCTCACTACTACTTGCTAGAGATGTTTATTAATCCACTCACCAGTACTATCAACTGGATTGTCGTAGGCTTTGTTGGAACATGGCTCATCGATGACTTAAAATGATGCTAGTCGTGGCAAATAAATAATTTTGAGTAGAACTCGACATAAGGATGAACAGAGAGTAACACCTGAGGTGATAGAAACAAATACTCAGATAATTTCTACTGACCAGTATGTGAAGCTGGTGTAAGTAGGGAAATCATTTAATGACATCAATGACATGATTTTTGTGCAGAGCCTCGTTTCCTTGATCATGAGCTATAAGATTATATGGAAATGACATCACATTGTTGTCAACCATTGCCTGGATCAAACAAGAAGACAATAGAAGGTTGCAAGCAGATACATAGAACACTAGGTTTTAAGAAATAAACTGACACCATGTACCCGTGCAGCCAACCCAAAAACTGATGCTTTGGTGCAACCATGACATGTATGATTTGTGGACCATTACCTTGCCAGCGCAACAATCAATGTAATCATTTTCCCTTATATCTGATTTGGGCTTCACTTTTGGCTCAACGTTTACTTTGCTTTAATTTGGAGGGTGAGTATGTCTATTGTGCTTTCAACATTATGCTCTTCATACTACGTTGATGTGAAGTAAGTCTCGTGACATATTAAATAGTGATGTTGAGTAGGCCATATAAATTCTAAATAGTAACATAGGTTTGTTTTTTCTTATTCCGAATACTCGCTTCATTTTGTTCACAGTATTAGATCCTGCTGCAGGGAGAATTTCCAATCCAACATTGTGCCGATTTTCCCATGTGGTACAATGTTTCTCATGCCGAGGAAAGACTAAACTGAATTAGCAGAGATGCGTAGCGCTGCAGGTGATGAAGATCTTATCTGAGGTTACATACAATCCAAGCACATAACTATTAGTATAAGTGATTGCAACAATTCATGAACTGTTACTGAGCTCAACCATGTGGTATACACTCACCGCATCCATTAGGCGGTCGATGGGCTTCTTAGTCACCTGTGTTCTGTCTCCACCTCGCGCCTGAACCTCTCCATGACCAGCTGCTATGTCTGACTGAAGTGACGAGGCTGGTGTTATTGGTCTAGTAGGAGTGACTTGGTTAGAACCATTTGGACTTGGTGGTGGTGGTTGTGCTGTTGCGTTGCCATTCATCAAGAAGGCAGTTATGCTGTCAACATCCATTGAGATCATGGGCACTGGAGCATAGGGTGATGCTGGTGCTACCACTGGATTTGCAACTGCTGAGGGGCTCAAGAACTTGAGCATACTGGAGGACCAAGACTGCAATGATCCTGGTGACGGCATTCCTAGCAAGTGGTTGACATTGCTCCGCTGATGAGTTGATGTTGTTCTAGCCATAGTTATTCGCCCGGACTGCAAAATGCTTGGATCTACAGGTTACTTTTGCTCTCTACTACAAGTGAGAAATGGTAAACATAGTAAATAAATTGGGTAAGGGTTAGCAAAATTGCTAATGAAGTTGGTTACTTTACAATGTTATAAACAAAAAGGAAGTATTGTTTGAGCTATTAAGGATGACATGTTTCTTTGACGGTTTTAGCTATTCAATATACCTTAGCGTTCTATTTTGATATCTCAAAACAAATACATAGAATTGCAGCAAAATGAAGATTTGATATTAATATCTCTTTTACCTACCCTTCATTACCACCAGTGGTCGGGGATGCATTGTCAGTAAAATTGATGATTTTAGTCTGTTCTTCACAATTCTGCAACTAATATCCTGTATTCATCTTTGCTTGGCAAGTTTTATTCCTCTCAAGAAGAGCCAAGAATTATGTATTTTTCATTCTTGGGGAGGTCCATCTTTAAATCGTCGTGCACATCACTCTTCTGCAATAACTTTAAATTCAGTATCTTTCGGATTGATTTCTTGAAATCTGCTTTGCGTTTGTATTGATTAGCTTTTGCTTCAGATAGTGATGAGGGTTGTTCCTGTATGGGGATGTAACCAAGGGTTTAAGTGATAGAGATGCACAAAATCATCAATGAATTAATATTTATCTCTAGGAAAGGGACAAGTGACCTATGTTAGTGTTCGAAGAACGACTCTACGATCTAGTTCCAAAAACTGAGGAAAATAAGCATCTTTTCAAGACTTGATCTGCACTAAAATATTGCAGCAATACAATTATGCCGAGTTGTACAAATTTAACAAAACAACCATCAACAACTCATCAACTTGATTTCGTCATTCAGCTAGTAAGGCTTCTGCATTGAAATTCAAGTTCAAGTAAACGCAATATCCCATTAAATATGCAAGAACCTTAATTACTAAATTGGGTTTACTAAAGCAACTGTGTGTAATTACCACATATTAGGAATATACATATAGACATAAGAACAGATAATACACATATACTCCCTCGTACCAAAATATATGACCTTTTTGTAGGCTAAACTAGCCTACAAAAATGACTTATATGTTGATGCAGAGGGAGTATAAAATGAAAGCTTCCCTCACTCCTTGAGATCAGATTCTCCAGCACTCCCTATCGTAGCTGAAATATGAGACACTGTAACTTGAGAAATACAAACAAAATCAAAGGAAAACAATGATTGAAGTTTTATGGCATTCACATTTTTTTGTTAAATAAAGCACCTTAAGTACCTGGAATCTGAGAGTTCTGACAAAGCAAAGTGCTATGCTGGGCACCGGGAATCTATTGTACAGGTGGAGTCATGGGCTCAAGTTCACATGCCTTCAATGGCGGATATAATAGACCTGTTTGCCTAGCACCCTGCTGATTATTCCGTCTTGTAAGCTGACCAGGCTGCATGTTGGAGACATGAGCTTGTTGTGTGTTCCAAGCATTTGGTACCTTTGCATGCCCATCTCTTGTTGGTTGGCTCTCAATATTTGATTCAACCGGCTCTAATACCAAACGTGGTGTCCTCTAGTCATGCATTATGTTTGCTATAGCCAAGGGTTGATGCGGAGATGGATTACCGACCAGAAGGAGCTTGGAGAAGAAAATGGGACAAAAAGATAGATATTTCCCTTCAAGCGGGCCCAACAATGTGCACATGACTAACGAACAAGGAAACACCATGGCGGTGGCCCAAGCACAGGCTAGACAAACCAAGTTTTGACAAAGAAAGAACCTGCACATCCCTGAAACGCTACATAAGGGCTTTGTCTAACTCACATGTTACATCAACTTAGACAACACAGAAGTGAGAAGCAGCCAAAGATCTACTATCGAGTGGACGCCTCAATCCTGGCTGCCCCTCGACCGAATGCCCCTACCACTCACGCTTGTGGGTCATAGCCGACCATTCACCCAATTCATCCTCCACAATCTTTACTGGGTATGATCTTCCTTCTTACCCTCTACATTTTTTAGAGCCATAATTCTACAACTGTTTCAGGAACGGGATATGATCCAGATTCTCGCTTACGGATGAGTGCTCTATAGCCAATGACGCGCCGACTCTCTTCTCCTTTTTCCGTGACTCTTGTGGCTTTGCGGCAGCTGTCGAAAATGCCCTAGTCAGAGATATCTCAGGTGGGATTTAGTCATGCAATTCTTGTGAGTTTGGGACCTTGTCTCGGACGTGATACTTGTACATGACCATTGCCTAGGATATCGTCATAGTTATTTGCTTTTCTATCAATTACCCAATAGTAATTTGTTTACCCATCGTATGCTATTTTTAAGAGATATAAGCCTCTAGTGAAAACTATGTCCCCGGGTCTACTTTTATCATATATTAAAACCAAACAAAAACCTTGATGCACTTTTTCTTTATTCATTTTATTTTGTATTTTTGTTCGATCTATCTATCTATCACCATACTATTTAATCTTGCTCGTAACCGTCAAGGGATTGAAAACCCCTTGTTCGCGTTGGGGTGCAAGAATTTGTTGCTTGTGTGTAGGTACTGCTAACGAGATGTTGCGTGGTTCTCCTACTAGATTGATAACCTTGGTTCTTAACTGAGGAAAATACTTATCTCTACTTTACTGTATCGTCCTCACCTCTTTTAGAAATCCCAACGCAATTCACAAGTAGCAATGGTGACGAATCCCCCTCTCCGAAGCACAAAACGAACTCCAAATCTGCCCAACTGATGAAGAACAGGAGGTGGTGGCGGCTTTGTCCAATTCCGAGAACTTTTATTTTTGCGCAAAATACAACACCATGGTAGTTCTGAAAACAGCGTCAGTCCAGGTAAGATTTATTTAAATCATGCAAATTAGAGTCCAAAATAAGAGCAAAAGTGTTGAAAATGTAGATACGACAGAGGCGTATCAATGACGTCGACATGTCGACAAGCAACTGGCTGGGCTGCATCTTGCGTGCCGCTGGCCGTGCTGCATCTCGCAGGCCAGCAGTGCACCAGCCAAGTTAGCACTCGAGCAAGTCACCATGAGCAGGAGAGTAGGACCAAAGCAGGAGAGCAGGACCAAAGCAGTGGTTGTCATCATCTTCTCGTCCTTGAGCTCGTCATAAAAACCATGGCATAATTGTATAAGTATCCAAGGCAATGATCCGACGGAGACCAGTGAGCTCCGGTACAAAAATAAGGAAAAATAAGTCCAACAAGAAAGTAATAGAAACAACAATAATAATTATAGTCACCAATGTATTTTAGGTGTAAAGCATGCATGGAATCAGGCGTCGTTGTGCTATGTGTCGTGTAGCGCATCGTGTGGAATAAGAAGCATGGTGTGTTGGCATTTGCCATAAATACTAGTACAAAACAAAGAATCATGTCAAACATGAAATAAAACCTAGCAGTTTTTGATGAGCATGCACAATTGAATGGATTTCATTAGGGCCATCAACAACAGAATTTAGAATAATATGAAATTATGTAAAAATTGTTAGACGCATGCCATTAGGTTCATAATAAAATAACACAAAATGCTATACCGATAATGATGAGGCGGGTGGAGGAAAAACGCACAACGTGGGACATGAGTTTGTGGGATCGAGCTCATACACGCCCTTTGCTACAGTAAAATCCAATAGTAATAAAAATTTCAAAAATATATTTTTCTTTGGAAGGCATGAATTTTAGGGGCCGCGTGGTTTTAAAGGGCCTGCTAGAGATGCTCTTATTTCAGCCCGAATTTACCAAGGAAATGCCGTCCCCCACCGCCGAACCTGCCTCCCCTCGAGAAAACGATTGGGCCCGGCCTCTGCTGTCTCCTCGCTCGATCCCCACCCGGCGCCGAACGAATCGAGCGGCGAGCTAGGGTTCCTCGTCGCGCCGCCCGTCCTCTTCTCCTCCCTTCCGACGAGCGACGGCCAACCCTGCAGCAGCAGGCGAGCGTGGCCCGACGCGCCCAATCCGGCGGGCCTTGCCGTCCTCCGCCCGGCCTCCTCCGATCCCTGCCGATCTCCGGCCTGCAACTCTCCGCCCGGCCTCCTCCAACCCCGGTGGTGACCCTCATCGCCACCACCTGCCAGCCGTTCGTCTCCTTTGATTGCTAGCTGGGGTGAGCCTCTCTTCATCCCTCTGTTGCTCGTTTTTTCCTTTCTCTTGTACATGGATCAATGGATGTTGGTTAGATGGATGTATGTTGATTTTTAGTCGATGATTTGCTTGATGAATGGATTAATGGTGCTAGTTTTTCCTAGATGGATGTTTGTTCCTTTCTTTTGTACATGGATCAATGGATGTTGGTTAGATGGATGTATGTTGATTTTTAGTCGATGATTTGCTTAATGAATGTATTAATGGTGCTAGTTTTTCCTAGACGGATGGATGAACGAGTGCAAGTATGTAAAAAAAAAATGCTATCGTGAATGTATGATGCTACTGTGAAGGTATTAGTGGATGCATGGTGCAAGTATGTAAAAATAAAATTGCTACTGTGAACGGATGAATTGTGCAACGAAGTGTTGGCAATTCAACACCCAGCTTTAGTTCAGGGACATAACAGCCATTTCAGCACACAACTCATCTTACAATCACTAACCACAATCTCCGATAAGAACTCGATGACTGATTGTACATGAATCTGTGGGAAGTTTCCCAAAAGCTGATTCTGGAGAATCAAAAGCTAAAAAGAACTGAGCCTTAGGGGTCATGTGGTAAGCGGCATGCAGGGTTGCAACTATAATAGCAACCCTGGGGGAGAAGGTACATCAGAAAGCGCGCTACATACCTGATGGCGGGGGGGGGG